>VZTF01006112.1:631671-648514 GCA_013397755.1 Cnemophilus loriae | reverse complement strand
TGCAGAACCTTCCTGCCCTCCAGCAGACCAGCACTCCCACCCAGCCTGGTGTCATTTGTGAACTGACTGAGGGGACACTCATCCAGATCATTGATAAAGATATTAAACAGGACTGGCCCCAACACTGAGCCCTGGGAGCACCACTGGTAACTGTGTCTCAGCTGGATTTGACTCCAGTCACCACCACTCTCTGGGCCCAGCATTCAGCCGGTTTTTAACCCAGTGAACAGTGCACCCATTCAAGCCATGAGCAGCCAGCTTCTCCAGGAGGATGCTGTGGGAAATGGTGTCAAAGATTTTACTAAAGTGCACTTAGACAACATCCACAGCCTTTCCTTATTCCACTAAGTGGGTCACTTTGTCGTAGAAGGAGATCAGGTTGGTCAAGCAGGACCTGCCTTTCATAAGCCCTTGCTGGCTGGGCCTGATCACCTGGTTGTTCTGATATGCTTGTGATTAAACTCACTCATATGATTATGTTAAACTCACAGAATGTACAGTAAATGGTAACTCAGAGGAAACAACATGGCTGTAAATTGTTCCACAGAGAAAAGTTCTTTTTCCTGCTGCAAAAAGGCAAGTCGTACTTCAGGATGTTGCTTGTAATACCAGTCCCTAGGCCAAATCAGGCTCCATAGTAAATCTCCAGTCAGAATTCATTAATGTCTTACAAATAAGAAAAAAAGCTACATAATGCAGTTAAAATTCAATAGAAGGGCTTAGTGGCAGCAAGCAGCTTGAAACCCTTGTTAATGCAGACTCTTTTGCAGACTGAAGCTTATGTTACTCTTGTTTGTAGGAGTTTTGTGTGTTTGGTTTTTCACTTTTTTTATTTTTGTGCAGAAGCTGAGACCTGACCAGATTATTTTACTGATGTATAATGCAACATTTAATAACTGCACATTACATAGCAGGAGTGATGCCAAAGCTAATGTGTGTTTTCCACAATAAAAATATTTCAGCTGTTTCACCTGCATGGCCTGTCATATTTTGGCTGTATATGATGAGCTTCACCAGCTCCAGTGTGGTTTGAAAAATATATCTAATCTAAGAAATGAAACCCCCAAACTATAGCACATGGCACAGTGGAACAATATAGTCCCAGACTGTCTCCCTAAAGAAGCCCAACAGCTGTTGTCGTGATATAATTAATTTAAGCAGCAGAAAACACTATTTGAACTCGAACTAGAAGTTTCTTGGTGAGCTCATGCTTGAGTTCTAATTTCACAAAAGTTGTAGCAAGCAGTCTGGACTCCTTACATCCAGCTAGTGAAATCCCTTTTGTCCTGATGATGTTCCGTAAGTTTTCCTAGTCACTCGTCATTTATCTAGCAACCAGAGCAGACCCTGTCCTACTTATGAGATAGGAGTAAGCTGATTGTGTGGGGTGGAGCGGATCCATACTCCCTCTTCCTGTCATGAACACAGCATGTAATCCTTAATAATCAATATTATACTGTCTCTCCAGGGAAAGGGGAGAGATACAACCCTGATCCAAGATTTGCTGCTAGCAAATATTCTTCAGGGCATATAAAGCTCTCATTTACTCCCATGCAATCCCACTGATTGCTAGGGAGGAGCTCTGTCAGTGAGGAATCACGATGGTTCCTGTCCACTAAACTTCATCATACCCTTTTTGCCATGGCTTTTCAGCTCCAGCTGCATTTGAACCACTTGTCTGAGTACTAGGGAACTGGCAAGACAAGATTTGCAGCCCGGTCACTTTTTATTCTGAGGTCAAAAAAGCTGATTCAACTTTCTATCCCTCTTCTTTTTTTCTTCTTTCCTTAAGAAGAACAGTCCTTCTAGGAACAATTGGACTTTTATAGCCGCTGTTTACTCGTTGCTTCAGAAGAGACCAGTGCATGGTTTGACAACAAACATGTAGCTCAAGAGATGTTCTTAGACCTCGATCTTAAGCCTGTCTGTCCAAGGTTGTTTTCTCAAGAATAGCTCTTGCTACCTCCATTGAAGTAATTGCTACAAAACAAAGCAGACTTTTATACGCAGAATATGTGCTTGATTAATTTACAGAGCTGAAATACCTTGAACAGAATAAATAAGGTCTCTGTCAATTTACCTTGTCCCCAGCATCTGTTTTCAGTACCCTTGTTATGGTCTTTGCCTACATTTTTCATTTAAATGAAAGATTATTTTTTCCCTCTAGTGTGTAATCTAGGTTTATGCCAAGCTGGGGGAGTATTTGGGAGATGGAGAGTTCTTTCCCTGCAACTGACTGAAAATAAAAGGGCATTGTCACTCAAGCACTGTGTAAATCATTAACCCTTAAGTTTTGTAAGGAAAGGAGTTACATTTGGTAGCCAAGGGAAAGCAAACAGTTCCCCCCAGCCTTTCAGTGTGAATAGAAGAAAGAAAGAAGGAGTTGAAGAGATACAGAGAGCAGACTATCCCAGAGGGAGCTGAGAGAAAACCTAAGGAAAATGATTGGAGGAAATAGGAACAAAAAATACCAGGGACCTTAGTGCTTTAATAAATGATTGTCCTGCATTTTGATGCATTATGTGTAGCAACCAGCAAGAGAAACAGACTACAGCCTAAAAAGTGCAGATAAATAGATTGTCTCATACAGCACAGTATATCTTATGTACAAAACAATCTTTAAATATTTAGATAATGTAAATTCAAATGTTTATGGACAGATTCTTGTACCTTGTGCACACTGTGAAGATGAGGGACAGTAGCTAACTTCTTGATTATTCAGGCAAGAGATGGTTTCTCTGCTTAAAAAGGAGTAAAATTGAAGTTCAGTTGGGCTACTAAGTTCTATTAATGCACTTACATATCACCTTGTCAGGGTAAAGCTTATTTGAAATCAGTGAAAATATAGACTGTGTTCAGTTTGGGACAGTTCTATACTCTACTAAGGTGAATAAAAATCAAATGTCCTGGGCTCAAAGGAGTTTCTTCTTTTCTAGGGAAAAGTGCTGCCTCAAAAGGGAGAAGGGTAGGTGACAGAGCAAAGCAGAACATCCTACTAAATTATTCAAAAGTTACCACATATTTTCTAGCTCTTGGTATGTGCTGTTTGGTATGATCTGCTTTTTCATGTGACTACTTATTTTCCAATATTTGATTCATTTTTCATAATGCCTGTCAGTGTTTTTAAGCATCTATAGTTAGCAGTAAATATTATCATCTTTGAAGGTCTCGGTACTTATGAGTTCTCTGTGGACCTGTTTGGAGCTTAGCTGTTTGGCTACTTGTCACAATGACATAAGAAAACAATGAGCGGAATTAATTTATGTCTTTATGTTCTGGCCTCGGTGGAGTTAGACTAAAAGATGTTTTGGTCGGATGGGTTTCAGATAAGCCTTCAGAATGGGTCCTTTGTTTGAATAACCACAGAAGCTCAGCACAATGGAATTTATTTAACTAAGGTAATAATTTTCATGTTTGAGAGATCACAGCTGCTGAAATGCATTTTTCACTGTTTTGTGATACTTACCTATGTACAGAGGTACTGTTAACACTGAGATTAAATTGGTGGTGTTCAATTGTGTAGGAGGCCCTCTGGTTGTGGGTACACTTCTGGCAGTTATGTCATTATGTGACTGCAGCTTTCAGGTGCAAAAATTCTGCATTCTTCTGGAGCTAAATATCATTTACAAGATGCAAATAGAGGCACAAAACGAGCACAAGGAAGATGTCTCATTCCATAAGACAAAAATTAATTTCAATGACTCTATGGTAAACAGATCTTCCTCTTCTAGTAAATGGATAGAAAATTTCTGTTGCAAAATTCAGATTTTGTCATGTGCTACACAAGAAGCTTCTCTTATCCTTCACAGAAGGTTTATATTTCACTATTTTTTCTCCTCTTCTCCTCCCGCAACATAGTCAAAAGCCCGGAACAATACTTCCCCTCTGGTCCAGTGATAAATATCTCATTGCTGAAAAGCAGTGCCAATTCCTTTATGGTACCATTTTTCCTGTTCTGATATTCATCTGTCATCACTTTTTGTAACCTGGGTGCACGGTTAGTGTATTTTCCTACTGTGTCTTTTCCTTTAAAAACCCCATACTCATCAGAATTTCAGTCCACGCTGAAGGTTCACTTACAATCTGGAAGAGATGGAGAGTGTAAAACTCTCAAAAGTGGAAAAGGTTCCAGGAAACCAAACTAAAATTAGCCCAAAGTAAAATCATCAAGTACTTCTGTTTACTGATCCATTTCAGTTCCACCCAATTATTTACTAGAGAGCAAGACTCCAAGGTTTTCTTTTGAATTAGTTTCAGCTGTCCATATTTCAAAGTTTCTGAGGAAGATATAATTAACCTGTAGTGAATAATAGGTCAAAACAAGTTATATGTTCATGTTTGGAATGCAAGTGAAACTAGTTGCAATCCCCAGTTGCAAAGTTTGGATCCCAGGTTCTTTGGGGTTTTGGCGCATTTCCACCAGTGATTTCATGGCTTTGGGGCCCATGTGCATGAAAACTGCAGACACTGTCTCATCTTTCTTGTAATTCCTCAAGTCATGCACATTATCCCCTGGCTAATCCTAATGGATCTCTGATGCTTGCATGGATAAGCCTTCAAGAAGGAGGCAAGCCTCACATTTGAGCTGTCAGAATGTGCACTGGTATTCTTTGTTATTTCACCATCAAGCAGCACATTTTCTTGTGACCACCACTGTGAAATATTTTTAAAATTGCAGAATAAAGATTACAACACTTGGAGGGGTTTTCCCCCTTAAAAAAAGAAGAAATATTCTCTAATGCCTTTTCAAATGGTGCTAGTTTTTTTAACCATGAAATGTATTGGAAAGAAATGCAATATCAATTTGAAGGGGAAAATTGTAGAAATATTTGCATCAAAATTACTGGATTCTTATTACAAGTGTAATAAATTTGTGTTGAAAAACTTTACAAAGACAACAAGCTGCACAATATTAAAAAAAAAAGTTTTGATTCATTGGGAATGGATCAGTAGTGAGAACACTGAAACTTTATATATCTTTTCAGACCTGTAAACTTCAGTCTACTGTTGTAGAGGAAGATTTTCTGAAATCTTGTCCTAATCTGGCGTAAGACCAGATCTCAAGAAGTATAGTTTTCTTGATAATAAAAACTTTGTTCTTTACCTATTTCTCATATTTAAATGGACAGACTTAACTTTTAGGGGAAGTGTCTGATTCATAGTAGTATTTTTAGTATTTTTTTCCAATACATTTTAATATTTCGTATAAAAAAGGGAGTCTATTGCTAACAATTTCTCAGGCGTTGAGAAAGGTAGAGGCATGGCTTTTGCAGTCCTGCACTCATGTGTATCACTTTGTATTGGGTTTGCGTGGCCTGCTTTTGGTAGCAGTGGGGCCACAGGGGTGGCTTCTGTGAGAAGCTGCTGGAAGCTTCTTCCATGTCCCCTAGAGCCAATCCCTGGCAGCTCCAAAGATAGACATGCCACTGACCAAGGCTAGGACAGTCAAGAATGGTGGTAACAACTCCATGATAACAGATTTAAGAGTAAAGAAAAAAACCATATTGCACTGATATAATTGTGGCCAAAGTGGGATGAGAATATGCAAGAAGAACAGCTCTGATGACACCAAGGTCAGCTGAGAAGGAGGGACAGGAGGTGCTCCAGCCACTGGAGCCAAGATTCCTCTACAGCCAGTGGTGATGACCATGGTGAGACAGCTGTCCCCCTGCAGCCCACGGACATCCATGGGGATGCAGAGATCCACCTGCAGCCCATGGAGGAGCCCCACGCCAGAGCAGGTGGATGCCTAGAGGAGGCTGTGAGCCTGTGGGAGACCTGTGGAGAGAGGGGCCCTGTTCCCATGGTGAGGCAGCCTGTCCTTGAAGGACTGCATCCTGTGGAAAAGTGACCCACACTGCAGCACTTTGAGGGACACTGTTGCACGTGGGAGGGACTCACGTTGCAGCCGTTTTGGCAGGACTGCTGCTCGTGGGATGGAGCCACGCTGGAAAAGTTCACGGAGAACTGTCTCCTGTGGGAGGGACCCCATGGTGCAGCAGGGGAAGAACTCCTCTCCCTGAGGAGCAGGAGAAGCCTCAGGTGATGAACTGACTACAACCCCCATTCCCTCTCTCCTTGCACCACTGGGGTAGCAGGGAGGGGTGGCAGGAAGGTGTTCTTAAGGACTTATTTTACTTCTCATTATCCTGCTCTTTGTTAGTAATAAATTTAATTCATATGCCCAAGCTGAGCCTGTTTTTCCCGTGACGGTATTTGATGAACGGTCTCTCCACGTCTGTATCTCAACCCATGAGCCCTTCGTTAAATTTTTGCTCTCCTGTCCAGCTGCAGAGGGGAATGAGCAAGCAGCTTTGGTGGGTGCCTGGCATCCAGCCAGCATCAACCCACTACACACCTCCTCAAATATAAACCAGAGTTAGTAAAGAAATTTTTTCCTCTAACCACTGCCAATTCAATGAAACCAAAGGTTTTCTTGGGAAATGCATAGTTTTCTGGCCAATTTTCAGTGGCAGTTGTTCCAGTCTCATTACAACCAAGTTAAAAGTATTCTCTCGATCTCAGCATTCTGATTATGTTACAATAAAATGTTAATGTTGAAATTAAATGTTTTCAAAAGATTAGACAAAATGTTCTTGAATGCTTTATTTTGCAAATAAATCCTAATTTTTAAACTAATATCCTCAGCTGGAATTAAATAAGGTGTTAAAATCTACATTTTCCTGCTAATAAAAACTTTGTTCTTCAGCTGTCTCTCCTACTTAAGTAAATAGCCATGGTCTGAGTTTTCTAGCTCCACATCAGTAGTTTAGTCCATGAAATGTTTGGGATGATATGTCCAGTGAATTAATTCTGATTGTATCTCTACCATTTGAGAAATAACTACAAAGAATACTGTGAAGGCTACACCTTTAGAAGGACACACCACTGCCATTTCAGAGACTTCTTCAGAGCAGTAAATATGCAGTGTTTATGAAATGTGGGAGGTGGTGGAATATGCGTCAGATTCCCCAGTTATAAATGATGGAAATAATCCAGACTTTCCCTTTTGGCATCTTGTGCTATAACTGCTGCTTGATTTTTCACTTTTTATTCTAGTGCCAACAATATGCCTAAGCAAGTAGAAGTCCGGATGCATGAAAGTCATTTAAATCCAGTGGAGCACAGATCCAGGAACATATGTGTGCAGTTCTGCCAGTCCCTCCACAGGAATCTGCTCCTGACTCTTACTGTGTTTGGTAAGCTACATCTGCTGCTCTGGACACTTTGTGTATGTCTGCATTTGTTCCTGTGGCACCACAGCCCCTGTCTGTGGTCTTCAGCTGTTCCAGCTGAACAGCCAGAGAGTAAATAGGATGCCCATGGGCACTGCTTGTGTAGTTCAGGTGAGCAGGGTATTCCTGACACAACAGAGCAAATCCACACCACTGAGGTACATTCTGTATCTGGTTTGGAAAGGAGTGTGATTTGAACCCCAAGGCCGGTCAGGTCAATGTCATTCAGTAGAACTGAATGCGCTACACTTCTTTTCTCTTGGTGATTTGGAAAAAAAAAAAAAAGACAAAAACTGTTCAAAATTTTCTTTTATCTCTCAGTTTACACTTCACTGGTTTTAAGGTTTGTCTTCCCTCTCTGTAGCTGTAAGCCAGTGCTCCATGATCTCATCCTGAATATTGCCTCTGGCTTTAGCAGCTTCCAAATACGGAACAGTTTGAAATTTTATTGTGGTTCACTGGCTCTTTGCCTGTTTCTTTTTCACTGAAAGCCCAACAGCCATATGCAGCAAATTTGTAGACATACTCTTGTTATTGTTTGAAAAACCAGCTGCAACTGGTCTTGAGCTGCAAATTTCATGTCCGTATTTTCAGCCTACTGAAGTGTTTGCCTTGAATTGTCTTTCAAAGGTGTACCTGATGCTGTCCAAGAAAAAAGTTTTAAATACACATATATTTTTCATTGTATCGAAGATATACTTCATAGTCACAGTTGCTGCAAATCACAACACAAGCTTTGCTATCAGGTTTTATTACACTTGGGACTTGGGCTTGGGATCAGGAAAAGAAGGCATACTGGATGTAAACATAAAATACCTGTTCACAAAGATCATGTTATGAAAGTAGACATGGTCTTTTTCCTCCTAATCTATGTTTTAACAGCCTCAGTCCTGAGAGGGAGGTTTAAGTTTTATGGCTTTGGAAATCCACATAAATGATGGAGGGTTTGTTTGTGATTTGAGAACATCAGCACAAGGAGAAGGATGCAAAACATCGAAAGAGGAACAATACATGGGCCCTAAGAACCAAGTTTTCTTCAAAGATATGTGCAGTATTCCACATCAGGCAGTTCCTTGCAATACCCACCTGCTCCTTTTTTTATTCTTCTTCCAGGTGTTATCCTGGGTGCAGTGTGTGGGGGTCTTCTTCGTCTAGCAACACCTATTGACCCTGACATCGTCATGTTAATAGCCTTCCCAGGAGACATACTTATGCGGATGCTAAAAATGCTGATCCTCCCTTTAATTATCTCCAGTTTAATCACAGGTAAGATCCATTAGCCATAAATACTTTAAGATGCTTTCTGCAGATATCACCTGGTTTGCTTTTTGTGATGTAGCAAGAATAATGGTGTGATCCTGTCGGCATTTTGCAGTTGCAGTGTGTATTTCAGAGTTAATTCCTGAATAACTTGGTTGGCTTTAGTATGTATATGCTCCAGTGAATTTATTTCCAAACACATGTGCACATGCTACTGTCAGAAATTTCTTAATATGCTGTTTGATCTAATTTCTGGATTGGACCTTGCAAATAAAATGGCATGACACTAGTGAGCCTGGCCTTCTTGAAGGTGTGGTGTCAGCCAGACCATGACCAGTTTGCAGAAGTCAAGGGCAAAAGATGGTAGAGATCTTCTCTATTTTTCAGTGCTTCCTCTGCAGTTAGATGGAATTTTAAATGCTTCTCTTCAAATTATTAGCACTAGACACTGCACACATAAGAACTAGAGGGAGAAGCATCAGTAATCTCTCTAGTGGTGAGAATATCACAGGGATGAAGGTAGGCACCCATAGGCAGTCATTAAACTTTGAAAATTATAAAGGATTTTTTTTTAATAATTATTGAATTGGATATTGAGTGTCAATATATTTGCTTGTTTCTTAAACACCTGCAGGACTGTCTGGGTTAGATGCTAAAGCAAGTGGCCGACTGGGAACAAGAGCCATGGTCTACTACATGTCCACCACTATTATTGCTGCTGTGCTGGGTGTGATTCTGGTTTTAGCCATCCATCCAGGGAATCCAAAACTCAAGAAACAGCTTGGTCAAGGGAAGAAGAATGATGAAGTATCTAGTCTGGATGCCTTCTTGGATTTGATCCGAAACTTGTTCCCTGAAAATCTGGTTCAAGCATGCTTTCAGCAGGTAGGTCCTTCTGCTCCTTGGTAATATTCTTTACATCTTTTACTTGCCAGGGTTGTCTGTAGAGTTAATGTCATTGTTTAGGTAGTCAAAGAAATGATGATGTAAAGAGGAATACAGGTCTAAAGTCTTGAGCAGGTAAATGAAAGAACATTATTTATAGCTGCCTTGGTTTATGTTGTAGTTATTATTTAAATTCATGATTTTTTAAATGAAGTTTATTTTAATTTTGTTATTAAATAAACTTTAATTTTCTCCATGCTTTTCATATGGTACCTATGGTCATGAATGCCAGCTTGGTCTTTCACCCAGGTTGAATTTTAGCTTTTTTGTTAGTTACAGAGATGATGGTTCTGCAATGCCCTGTTTAGAATATATGGATGATCTTCATTCCAGCTCGTTGCCAGAAATATACCCCAACCCTCAATCTCTCATAACCTCTATTGCTGTGTTAGAATCCAGATGAGGTGGGGCTAATACATCCGAAGGGCTGACCCACCTACAGGTGGCTCCATTTCACCAGCTTTGGAGCATGCTGGGACGGAATCATGCTTGCACAATGTGTTGCTTGCTCTGTAGGGAGATAATTTTGTCTGAAAGCTTTTCACCAGTGCTTAATCAAAACACCTTGACTCTAAGAGGTAAAATAAATGAAAGATGTGTGCTTCCTAATTTCTGCTTAAGCTTATTTCTTGTACGTAAGCTGCTTTTCCCTCCAACTGAATTGTTTGAAAGTAATGCAGACAGGTTTTTTTGGGGTTGGGTTTTTTTTTTTGATGTAACAGGATTTGTTGCCAAACCTGTTCTTAAGTGTTCCTGTGTGAAATGGCGTGATAGTTGGTGGTTATGGCCAAAGAAAAAATTAAAGAGAAGAGGGGGAAGGGAGAAGAGGCCATGGGAGAGTGGAAGAATGGAGGGTGACCTAAACTGCCAAAAAGGCTTGGATTGCTTCACTTCTTACATGGACTTCCGCATGAAAATGTATAATCCTTAGGGATTTAGAGAGAGAACATTCTCAATATTTCCAAATCATCATGGGAATGTCAGTCATGTGGTCGAACTGTTGGTGGCTAAACATCACATGTAATGCGAAATGTATTTTTGCAAAATTGAGTGACAGAAAGCAGGGTGCTTATGGTTTTTTCTTCCTCTCCCTCGTTTGGACTGTGGAAGAGAGGAAAATTCCATTTCTCATCAGTTGAAAGTGGTGAAATATCTTGACAAAGGGGCAAAAAGCAGAAAACAATGAAGAATTAAGCTACCTGTGTCAGGTTTTTTAAAAACATTAATATTATTTTTTCAGTGTGTGTAATACCAATGTTCATGTTATCTCACTAGTTATGGATCACCAATTTTACTGATTATTTTTACATTTAGTGAAAAAGAAAAAAAGAGCTTTTTGGCTTTTCAGTGTTTGACTTTAGCAGGTTCCAGACTAATTTCTAGTGAAAACCTCTGCCACAAAGTCACATTTCATTTGTGAAGTGTGACTAGATGGAACTTGTGCTTCTGTTAGCACTTAATTCCTCTGATAGGAGTTAGGCTTAACTTTTCTCTCTCTTTAGGAGGAAAATTGCCTGCTTTAATGATGTCAGCATGTATTTTCTTTCCTACATTTATACAGTCTCTCTCCATAGACACTGAGAATTTCCAGGTAGCCTTAGGAGGAAGAAATGTTTTGCAGTAATCCTGCAAAGACTGGTTCTGAAGGGTGCACAACAATGGTGCTGTACAGTGCGGGGAGAGTCCTTTGTGCCTTCCATTGCCACCAGGCAAAACACAATTAAGAGATTAATGTGCAGCTTTGGAACTGTTCATTTGCAAACTGGACTGTGAGCCATCATGAGATTTCAGTCTCTCCTGAATTTTAGCATGATCCAAAAGAAAGTTTAAATTTATAATAAAATTGCTATTCCAGCAGAGACAAGATTTTATGTGCTGTGAAAAACCATGGGACCACCTGTAAATACAACTAACATGTAAACGGTTTTCTAGTCTCAGATGTGGTCGGAATGTAAGCTTTATGTCAGACTCAGCATTTCTGGAGACTGTGGCCTGTGCAAAGGACTGCTGAGGACCTTTGACTTAAGTGACTGTAGTGGAATTTGTGAGTGTGAAGAGTCTAATGTTTTTAAGTTTAATTTCCATTACTCAGTTCTTACATTCTGAATACCTCACATAAAAAAATACTGTGTTGACAATATCCCTTAGATAAAATTTAACTCTGAAAAAAGGTAGGCATGCAAGAATGTTAGGTGGTTTCAGGACAACTGAAGAGTTTCTCATGCAAAGCTATGTAGGTTTTCTGTCTATATCCTCCTCTCCAGATTTAGGCAGCATGTTTCAGAAGGAGAGATGTAAGGTATTTTAAAACCGTAAGGCTTTAAACCATATGGATCAAATCTGGATCATCATCCATAGTACTACAATGTCAATGTCAACAAGAAAGAGGTGCAAATGTTCTTTGGAAAACTAATGCAGTGTTCTGTTACCTTGCTAAAAGGTGTTTCTAGGAACAAGGAAAGTAGGGAGCAGGTGGGAAAACATGGCAGGCCAGTCATAGCTTCCAAACCATTTTGCCTGTCCCAGGACCATGAAAAGGTGGAAAAAGGGTCAAGGTGTGAAGTGGGAGGAAAACATCCCTTCTAAAAGCAGCAAATCACAGATCTCTCTTTTTCTGTTACCTCCTCCCTTTTCTCCTAGCTGTAAATGCAAGCTCACTTCTCCACCTACCAGCTTTCCCTTTATCCTGCCTTTCATGTGTCAGGAAGGGTCCAAATCCATTCAGAAGCTGATGCCGCCTTCTTTTTTTTTGAGGTGGTCAGATTTGTATCTGGAAGCATTGGTAATTTTTCTGTTGTTTATCACTCACAATCTTTTAATCAGAGAGCTCAGGGGACTGTGTATATTCCATTTTGAGCTCTTGCAGTCAAGAGGTCAAAAGCTGTAAGACCAGTGTTGGAAATGGCCTAAATATTTGATTCAAGTTAACCATCAGACTGGGATGACTTGAGCTGGACAGACCACCCTGAATAACAAGCCTTACTGCAGAGTTGCTGCCATGACTGATCTTAGAGGCACTTGGCTTTTGGTGCTAAACAAATGGTATCGACCTGTAACACACAGTCTGGAAAGCACCCTTTGTGAACTGCCTGGCCAAAGGGACTAGCTGTAAAATATTTCATTGTAGTGGTAAGAAACAAGAATTTGCCGTACTTTTCACACTACAGTCATGGGGAAGACCCCCAGGACTTTGTAGCACTTACAACTGTTGAAAAATAAACTTAGTTTTGGGAGAAGGGTAAGAGGTTGTGGAATGCATGTCTAATCTTTTAGAAATATAGTTCCCTGGAATTTCAAGTGAAGACTGTTTTTGTTATTATTTTCTTGTCTACCATATGGATTGCATTCAGTCAGTTTCCATTCTCATCCTCCCTTTTTATTGCCTTCAGATCCAAACTGTCACCAAGAAAGTGCTGGTGCCACTACCCGTTGAAGAGCCACCTAACGTCACTGATTCTGCTATTGCTATGGTGAATGAGACAGCACCACCTGAAGCCCAAATGGTCATTAAGAAGGGTCTTGAATTTAAGGATGGCATGAATGTCCTGGGTAAGAAAATTTTCTGCCTGTCAAATATGTACGTCGTATATATGTCACAGCTTTTTGCAGTGGCTAGGTAGTCGGTGTTGTCCAATCTGCTCTTCAGTGCACATTTAGTCTCTCCAGATAATCACCAAATGTTATCACCTACTGGCTGTCCATTGGTCTCTGAGATATCACAGAAACTAGCAAGTGAATTGTTCTGGATTGGCAGTTTTGTGGTTATGAATTGGAGTACAGTGGCAAAGCATGTAGGAGGTACCCAAAATAGCCTTTCATCCTAGAAGAAGCTGACTTAGGCTAATACTAATGCATATTGGCAAAACAGTATGGGAGAGAGCTTCAAGAGCCAGTGCTTCACACACCCCCTGATGGATCTGAGCTAAGTTGTTTCCAGTAGGTGTCTCGGGCGTGCTGAACTAATTTGGCTTGAGGCAGAGCCTGAAGTAGGAGGTGGAGTGTGAACCACACCACCCAAGAAAAATCCCAGAAAGGCTTAACACATTTCTTAGTCACACCTCCCTCCTCCTTTCATCTTGGCTGCTGACCTTTACCAGCTGCAAATGCCATGATGCCATCTTGTCTGGACAAGCCAGCAAGTGGAGGTGGTAGGAAAACTTTGCCTATCTCCCACCCTTTCCTGAAGCAACTGTTCAGTCTGGGATGGGGGCACACGAGAAACAAACAGCTTCCACACCACTTCTATTTTCTCTTCTGTGTCTAGAGTCCCTGTTTTGTCAGCCTGGAGAGGAGTGCTCCTCCTTCAACTCCTTGCTTTCTGCATGCGGGTGAAGTCAGTCACAGATTAGCTCTCAATTTGTAGCCTCACACCTACGCTCGAAAATGGTCTGTGACAGCATGTCCACAAGGCTGAGGCTGACACCTCTCTGTCTATAGGTGTTGTCCTCAAAGTGGGACACTATGTTGGGGTATCTAATCCCCTACTTTCTCTCATCACTAGGCCATAACCTTTGAAGGGCAAATGGCCTCTTACAGCTGCCAAACAGCTCCTGCTGACACAGAGGCTGCTGTGTCTGCAGACCTTCCTGAGGTGTTGGTGAGTTGGTTGGCTGCTTTGCTCAGATAAAGGCAGCATCTATAGCATCTATATGCTGATAGATATCAGCATATAGATATGATAGCATCTATAAACTGATCTTGGTTTTCTGTGAAGCACCCTGCTCTACAAGAGCCCTGCATCCTGCCTGCCTTCGTGGCTCTTGTTCCATTCAGCATCTGTGGGCAGAGGAGCCACTTTCAGAGCTGCAAGTTGGCATTTTGCACCATGCATGAGGCAGCAGCTTGTTGCCAGTGCTGTTTACTATCACCTGCTTTTTTTTCTCCTGGAATTCTGCTTATGCATTAAAATAAAACAGTTGTTCTGACGTGAGAGATGCATTACATTTAATGCTGGGCTTGTTTTGTGCAGGCTCTGTCATGGATAAGAAGAGATCTAGAAGGCTGAATACAATTCCTACAGAAAAGAATTACACAGTTTAACTGGGGAATTTGCTGTGGTGTTTTGACTAATGACTCAAATGTTGTAGAGTTTTTTGGGTTGGTTTGGTGTGGGTTTGATTTTGAATGAAGAAGTGAAAGTCTTGTGGGAATTGCCATCCAGTTTGGATAAGCTGTACAAGCCAGGCAAATTCCTGCAAATAGGAACCAATCTGACTCTCATGACTAAAGTAACAGCTCATTTGGAATTAATGAAAAAACCTGCCTATTAACATTTTCTAATGCAGATTCTGAATTCCAGGAAGTAACTTGGTCTTTGAAAAGCTTTTCATCATTTCTCTACGCTCTGTAGCACACAAACATATGCTTCACTTCCCTATTCAACTGACTCAACAAAGATAGCTTGGTTCTAAAGAATGACTTTGTCTCCAGGAAATTGGATTTTAAAAAAGAAGAAAAAAAATCTGGTTGCTAAACCCAGTGTGAGGATATGGGACAGCCTGTCTTTTCCCAGGGTACTGGCAGCTCAGATTCTCTTATCTTGAATGTTTTTGTGTCCCGATAAGTTTTTTTCCATAGGAATTTCCCAGATGAGTTTACACATTTGTTAAATACTGGACTCATATCATGGCTGAAAATTTAGCCTCAAAGGATGGCTGAAGATTCAAACCATCTGTCAGTATCAGATAATAATTCAACTCTGGAGGCTGAAAATTGCTGGATGTAAAAGGTTAGCATTGAAGAGACAGCTCCAAAGTAATCCATGACAGATGCATCAGTTGTTTTTTCACACTGATAGTCCAATACTCCAGATATTCACACTTCAGCATTTACATTTAGGAGCCAAACGTTACCCATATTGAATGCTATGATTTCGTATCCACTGATAGCCTTTCTCACTGATAGTGAGGTTAATCTTCTTATTGGGAGTTCTGTGGTTAATCACAATACCCACCTTCTCCTCCCACTTCTACCTTCTTCATTTAACAGGAATACTCCTAGCCTGCAAAAGTTGTAGGGCTACTTTTGCCTTTTCCTGCACTCCAGGACTGATTGGACTGTAGGTTGAATCTGTCAAGGCACTGTTCTAAAGCCTGAGAAAATTCCTCTTGGTTTCTAGCAACTGTTTTAACAACAGCATTATGGTACAGCACTGTGTTACCTTTCCCATTTGCCAGGGCTTGTGAGGTTTCAAATAGCTGCATGGCACTGACAAGATTATTGTATATGTATTTTTTGATGATCAGATCCATTCAGCAAAAAACCCTACAAAACAGTAGTTGGGCTGTGAAATTGGAATTTAGTAAAACATTGAAGAATCAAAGATGTTCTGAATTTGATCACGGTAGTTGAGCGTGAGTATGTATTAAAAAGTCCCAAGATATGTGTAAGACCCTATAGTTCTGAAATCCTGTGCAAGGTGCTCTAGGATGGCCCTGCTTGAGCAGGGAGGTTGGACCAGATGATTCACTGTGGTCCCTTCCAAATTTACCCATACTGTGATTTTATGCTTCTGTGAAATCTGTATTAGCAGGTCAAGACACTGACTAGGTGCAAAAACTTCCTAAAAACCTTCTTTTTGTCTTGCATTTTTCCCAATAGGTTTGATAGGATTCTTTATTGCTTTTGGCATTGCTATGGGGAAAATGGGAGAACAGGCCAAGATGATGGTGGATTTCTTCAACATTCTGAATGAGATTGTGATGAAGTTAGTAACTATGATCATGTGGTAAGTTTGTAGTTCTAACTTACAGAACAAAAAAATTATTTTTAAAAAGCCGTCATAAAACCTTAATATAGCGATGCCAGTTTGTTAGTAAACAGTGTAATTAAATAGTTGACTTTTTAACACCTTGACAGGTATATTAGAACCACAGCAGCATTATTTCTATTTGGTGAGGATTATTTAGGACCCAGTTTGAAACATTTCTGAAGAGATTCTGTTCTTTGTGTACTGAAATACAACACAAGCATGTACCAGCAAAGGCCTTCAAATGCCACATTGATTATGGAAGTTCATTATATAGGAGAACACCTAAGCAAGCAAGAATGGCCCACATAAGAACATCCTAATCTTCCTGGGAGGTTAGCATAATCCCAGGATATTACCTAGGAGGTATAATTACAAAAAAAGCCTGGAGACACACTTTATTCACTGTCTTCTTTAGTAAAAATACTTTACCATCAAATAAAATTCCAGTAGTTTTCAGTGGTGTGTAATGCCTTCACCCATAGTGTCTGCGGAGTATGTCTTACAACCTCGCTGCAGTGGGGTCACTGGAAGATACCTGCTCTGTTTTTGAAGTATACCCGTTTGTAATAATGGGGCCTGACTTGCCTTTAAGGAAGTGACTTTACCCAATTAAGTCTGAGCCCTTGTTTACACTTCTGAGAGGGGATTCTCT
>VZTF01006112.1:465493-631638 GCA_013397755.1 Cnemophilus loriae | reverse complement strand
TTTTTTTTTTTTTTTTTTTTTTTTAAGAGGTGTTTCTTCTGAGTGCTTCCCCAGGGCTATTTGTATGCAGTGCCAAGCACGGCCATCTCACATAAAACCAGTTTTTCAAAACATAAAAATGCATTGCTATGTTTGGCATTGTACTACTGTGTTTCCTAGGTCTTTGAGAGCAGAAACAGCCACTCCAACACAACACACGTATCGTGGCTCATCACTGCCTGGGATTCCCTGGTGTCCCTGAGGGTGATTTCTTGAGTTTCACGGCTGTCCTCTTCTTTAGAGCTGGATGGACACAGTGTGTAGGAAAGGGAGCAGGGTGCCTGAAGCGCGAGTCGTCAGAACCATCAGTGTTTCAGATGGACTCTGTTAGGCAAGAGTGATGCAGACAGTAACAACAATGTGGAAATGTGTAGAATAACAGAAAGAACTTGAAGCAATGACCTTGCATTCCTGTTACGCTTCTGCTTTTCTGTAGATGATCTTGCTGCATAAAACCACAGTTGTTTTTATTCACAAAACTTCCAATATTTACTCAATCTCCACTCTGCAGAGAGGTGGTGACTATACTCCCATAACCTTCCAGGAGCTAGAATTTACTCTTACTTAGCACCATTTGGTAGACCCAAGATATAATATCCTGCCTACAATATAAACATTCTCTAGTAGTCAGTGTTGCAGCAGCAGGAAATCATTCAAGTTTCAAGAAATCACTGTAAATATTTATTTTTATTGATGTGCTTTTTATTTCTCTTCTCATGAAAAAAGGAAATTGATGTCGAGAATTCCTTTTGTTCATCTCTGTTTAGAATTTTTAAAGACTTGTTTAGGCCAGAAGCAAGGGGGTTTTAGTGTGTGTTTATAAAGAAAAATGCACTTCCTTATGCAGAGTTACATTTTGTTTGGTTTATGATTTCTCAGCACAGACAGCTGTAACTCCCGTGGCACCTACAGAGTCTCAGGAGCATGGCATTGCTACACAAGCATAAAACAAATCAGACATCTGGATCTGACACCATGTAACTCTCTATGTGAACTGTATTTTGTCAAGTTCATTGAAACGTGGCATTTTATGATAATTGGTATAACAGCTGGCCTTGTATTTGAAGTGATTGAAGGCTTTCCAGGCCTTGGGCACATTGCTTGAGAAACCATGAGATATTCTAACAAAAACCAGGAAGCACTTTTATTCTGAAAGTCAGTTTCCATTGTGTTGTTTTAATGATTGTGGAGACAAAAACCCTACCCTAAGTAACAAAAGCACATAATTAACGAGGCATCCATAAATTAAAATGCATTCGTCTGAATTATTGAAAGAACATAGTGGAAACATTTTCAGCCTTCAAGATATAAACAGTTCATTTCAACAAATAGTTTAACTGAAGTAAATAATGCAACTCCCTGAAACCAGATAAACAATGGGTTGTAAAAGTTACATATTAAGAACAAATCTACACCACTCTTCATAATGATACAAGCCTGTGTAATATCCTTGTACAATGCTATTTCAGGGTCAAAAACTATTCAGGAAAGGCATATTCCATTTGATAGGATGGGAAATGAAGTAGATGGGGAATTTGCTAGGAATGGCCATTTCTTTAAAAAAAGATGTGAAAACTGTCCCTTGAATTTCCATCAATTCTGGATATGCACCCCAGTGTTGAGCCCGAGAGCTTCCTACTCTTCTCCAGTCTGTATTTTGTTCAGCACAGTTTTTATGACTGCATTGCCAAGACAAGTTCTGTCTATGCTTGCTTTCTTTCTCCAGGTATTCCCCGTTGGGTATTGCTTGCCTCATCTGTGGAAAAATCATTGCCATCAAGGACTTAGAAGTAGTTGCTAGACAACTTGGCATGTACATGGTCACTGTGATTGTGGGTCTTGTCATCCATGGAGGGATCTTCCTGCCTCTGCTCTACTTTGTGATAACAAGGAAAAGCCCTTTTTCATTCCTTGCTGGGATTTTCCAGGCATGGATCACAGCACTAGGCACAGCTTCCAGGTACACCTGAGAAATACCAGTGTGCTTTGTTTTTTAGCGGATTATTAGGGGCTGTTTAGGCATAGTACATCTGATGTTCTGACCTTCACTGCAAAATCATTTTATACCATTGAATGAAAACTATTTTTAATACAGCCATGTTTAAAAAAATCAAAATACCACATGCCTTCAGGATTTTCTAGAGAGGCTGTATAGCCACCTGCAGAGATTTGAGAGACCTACTTTTTGTTTACTTTTTTGCCACTTGCCAAATCGCTTGTGCAAATTGTGTTAATTCTGTGCTTGTTTCCTCAACTAGGAAAAAGTGATAATTCTATTTATTTTGAAAGTGTGTTAAGACCAGTCCCATTGCATTCGAGAAAAAAACCCATACAAACATTGCTAGGTTTCACAAAAGAAAGGTAAAAAAACCTCTCAGTTTGTACTTAAATCCATTTTGGCAAAATAATGAGATTTCAGTGAAAAGCTGAGCATTTTAGACTTGTTGCTAATGCACAGAACAGACTCAGCAAAGTCTGTAAGTAACACAGCTCTCAGTAATAAATTCAGTAAAATCAAAAATTGGTGTTATGCATTGGGGCAGCTAGTAGATCTTGTATTGAAAATATTTTTCAGTTAAATACCATATTTTAAAGTGTTTTCCTCCAATGAAAGTTTTATTTCTGAAGAAAATCTAATCTTCCATTTTAATTAAAAAGGTGGAAACAAAAAAGCCTAGTTCAAAACAGACCACCAGAAACTTCAGTCTTCTTGATTTGAAGAATGCCTTGAAAGAACTGTGATTCAGCTGCCTCTTTGGGTCAACCCAAACCTCTCTGCTGAGCAGCTTCTCCCCTGATGAACAGGAGTCTCTGGGAGACCTTACTGATGTGCATAAATATCTGATGGGACGTGCCAAGGAGATGAAGCGATGCCCATCTTCAGTGGTGCCCAGTGACAGGAAGAGAGGGAGTGGGCACAAACTGAAACACAGAAAGTACCATCTGAACACAAGAAAACTCTTTTTGCTCTGATTTACTGTGACAGTGCATGAATGCTGGCGCAGGTTACCCAGAGGAGTTGTGGAGTCTCCATCCCTGGAGATCCACTAAACCTGTCTGGGCATGGTCCTGGTAAATGTAGGAAACCTGCCCTAGCTGTCCATGCCTTCAGCAGGGTGGTGAGGATGGGTGACCTCCAGAGATGCATTCCAACCTCAGTAATTTTGTGTCTCTGTGATAAACAGTGTTGGATTGTAGGAGATCTGATCTGGCCAAGAGTTTTAACAAATGACAGTTTACCTAAGGCTTTTGTTCATTGAAGTGTTTGAGTTTCCACTTCAGCAGTATTTGTGGTTGAAGGAGTTTTATTTTCAGCAAGTGAATGTAATGATCTGAAATATTCCCACAAAAGCAAGGCACTGTGTGTCTGTGCAAAGAGCTGTTCTCTTCCAGCCATCTTTTGCATATTTTCCTATCCTCCTACTGTGTTTCACATCCTTTCTTCCTGTCCTCCAGTGTCTGGGAACAGCATGGGTTGTATTTTTTTGCCTGGCTTTTTCAGTCCTTAACACCATACTAATTTCTTCATTCAGAGTGAAATCACAATCAAAGAAATTTAAAATTTGTCTCTTCATTCAAAGGTCTGTGTATCACACTCAGAGGTCTGTGTATCAGTGTTATGGTCTGGTTCTCAAAATTATTAGAAAGGCCTCTGCCTAAATTAAGGTGCAAACAAGACTATATGCTGAAGTCAATAGTATGGATTTTATTTAATAGTAAATATGAGAGAGAGAGAGAGAGAGAGAGAGAGAAGGGGTGGAAGAGAGAGAAATAGAAAAGAGGGGGGGACAGAAACAGAGTGACAGATTAAAGAAAATATCACCACTCTGTGGATCCCACCAGCAGCCAGTTGATGCTGTCCATCAGGTCTTCTTGGTGGTGAGGGTCCCCCAAAAAACATAGAATCCAATGGATTACTATATGTCCAGGCCAGATGGGAATGCCCAGGTATTTCCCCTGGGTAGGGAGGCAGTTTGACAGTCTCTTGCAGCAGACTCTGGGTCTGTTACATCATGTGCAGTGCTGTGGTGCAATGCCTCAGCAATAAGTCTGAAAAAATCATCCAGGCACTCTCAAGCTCTCATCTTACATCAAGTCACGTTCATGTCTTGGTCTCAGTCCCACTTCCAGCTAAATGTAGGCCTAATTTTAAAACTGTTTAAAAAAGGCTTGAATCACAGCAGAAAGTGGAAGTAGAAAATGTAAACAATGGTATTAGAATTTCTGATTTTGCTCCCTTATGTGTATGTGTTATATTGATTTTAATTATTCAATTATAATTTAATTTAATTTAATAATAATTTAATTCAATAATATTTAATTCTTCTTTATGTTTTTTTGCTTTTTCTCTCTAGCGCTGGAACATTACCCGTAACATTCCGGTGTCTTGAAGAAAATCTCGGCATTGATAAGCGTGTAACAAGGTTTGTTCTTCCTGTTGGAGCAACTATTAACATGGATGGAACTGCCCTTTATGAAGCTGTGGCTGCCATCTTCATAGCACAGATGAATGGAATTGACCTGGATGGAGGCCAGATAGTCACTGTGAGGTCAGTTCAAAAGACTCCTTTGTTTCTACAGACTGCAAAATGTGAATGCTTTGGGTCGGATGTCTTCTCAGTAGCTGAGCCGTCTCAGTTGAAATCACTATGAAATCCATGGATTTCTAATAATTATATACACATGAATGTTTTATATATAGGTCCTGGTTCTATGGTGATGTGTTTGCTCTCATTTGCAGCCTTAGTGCATGCTGATGGTGTTTTAGACTTCTGCAGTTGATAATTGTCATGGTTTAACCCCGGGCAGACACCGAACCCCACACAGCCACTTGCTCACTCCCCCACCAGCAGGACTGGGGAGAGAATCACAAGGGTAAAAGAAAACTCATGGGTTGACGTAGGAATAGTTTAATAGGGAAAGCAGAAGCAGTGCACACAAGCGAAGCAAACCAAGGAGTTAATTCACTGCCTCCCACGGCTGGACGAGTGCTCAGCCATCCCCAGGAGAGCAGGGCCCCACCACACGTGACGGTCACTTGGGAAGACAAACAACATCACTCCTAACTCCCCTTTTCTCCTTTGTCCTCTCGCTTTATACACTGATGACATATGATGTCATGTGGTGTGGAATATCCCTTTGGTCAGTTGGGCTGTCCCAGCTGTGTCTCCTCCCACCCTCCCATGCACCCCCAACTCCCTCACCACTGTGGCAGCATGGAAAGCAGAAAAGGCCTCGGCTCTGTGTGAGCCCTGCTCAGCAATAACAAAAACATCTCTGTATTATCAGCCCTGTGTTCAGCACAAATCCAAAACACAGCCCCATACCAGTCACTGTGAAGGAAATTAACTCTACTCCAGCCAAAACCAGCACACAAAACAATGTCAGTTGCAATATAAAGCATTCTCTGTCCAGTGAAATGCTTTTTTTTTCAGTTTAGGGGTATGCTACAAGTCATATATGGGGCATTAACTCTCTAGAATATATCTGTATATATACACTAAAAGACAAAAGTATACCTAAAGAATCTGTCTATGTGTTTATATTTGCCTGTACTTTTTCTGTGACTTTGGTGAACAGGAAAAAAGTAATTAACTGAGAACAGTCCATCCTGAGGGTGAGATTGTCTGTGGCGTGGTCTGGATGCTCCCAGACCTTTCATCTCTAACCCAACAAATATTAACTGTAGTCTTTTCATATAAAATTGTCTTATCCAGAACAAAGCTGAACGTCTGTAAGAACAAGAGAAAGTACCCATTAAAAAAGGATAAGAGTGACTGAAGACTGTTTACTGTAAGGGAGTTTTAACTTGATGAAGACAGCAGGTCTAACATTTTGAATAGTTAAAATGGAAACCACAAGTGAACACTTCCAAGTTTGTCTTCTTCCTGTAGTTTTCACCCACACAGTTTTCTTTTATTAAACCTTTTTAACACTAAAGAACTCCTGCAAAGGGATGTCTAATTCTATGTTTCTTGCCCAGCTATACTAGTTCCACATTTTCCATTCGTTTACTTCCTGCCCTGACTCCTGAAATAGTAAAGCCAAGTTTGTAAAAGGTTCAGGGCTGCTTCTAATGAAGGTGGATGCTAGACCTGCAAGATGCATATTTGTTCCTAAAACTGAAAACAGTCATTTCAGAGGTGCCACATATTAAACTAAATTGAGATCAGGGAAAGTCAAGTCAGGAATCTGCCACTGTCCAACAGATTTGGTAGGCTGAACCTGAGTTACTCTTCTTCTCCTCCTCTGAGGGATGACCAATTGGCTCTTCCTGATCTCACCATTTCAAGGCTGGTGCATCCAGCTTTATGACTGATATTTACAAAGCAGGGAGCAACTTTGGTCCATTTGTAAAACCACTGGTTTTCCTCTTCATGCATTTTTGCTACAGCAATATGACAAGAACTATCTCTTGAGGTGGCAATACAAATGAAGGAAAGGTTATTAGGTTTTGTCTGGTATATACACTTTGTAATACTGAGAATATTCAAATGACCCAGACATAACCTCATAAAGACTTAACCAGCCTTTGACCAGCCTTAGTTACTTCATACTGGTCATGTAATTCCTCTGATTTTCTGTATTCTTTGAGAAAGGGTGATCTTGGAAATGGTAGCTAAGCCAGGTTCTGTTTAGTTCTGAACAGTGCTAGCTTCACTCCCCTCCAGGTCTGTAAGTGCTGCTGTGGGAAGGCGGGCAGGAGCATTTCCTCACAGACCTTGAAAGGAATCCCTCACCAGTTTAGGCCAGAAGTGCCTGAGGATCTGGCATCACGTGCAAAGCCTGACAGCAGAGCAGAGCATCCTGCCTGCACACCTGCTGGACCTATCTGGGTAATTAGTGAGCCAGGTTGGACTCTAACCCAGACACCTGACAAACACACTGCAGCCTGAGTGAGACCCAGCCAGCCAGCATCTGGCGACTCTAAATTGGGCTAACATCCTCACAGATGAATTCTGGGGATAACGGGCAAGTATTTCCTGCACAGAGTCTGTTCTCTCCTACTTCTGTACTGGAAGCACTTTCAGATTTGTTGGGTATGAGTTGTGGGGTAAGCCCCTGCTCCCTCCAAGAAACCCAAAGAAAGTGGCGCCTGCTGTGGTGCAGTTCACTGCTTTTATGTGCTAAGGCTCCTCCCACAGCCCGATTTCCTGGGCATTTTTTCCTGGGCAGCCCAATCCTGCTAGTTTTCTCTGCCCTGGCTGGCTGCCAGGTGAAGTCTCCCCAGAGACAGCACCTCTCTCCATTTTCTGCCTCCCTAAAACCTGGCATGTGTTAGGGTTTTCAGCATGTGTACAGCCCCTATAGTAGTTTTTCACTTCATGTATAACCTATGTTGAGGCATAAATAAAAATCAAATTGGTCCCTCTCACCTGCTTTCCTTTTTATTTACCCTCCTCCTCTCCCTCTCCCTCTGCTTCTCCCTCTCCCCTTTCTCTTCCCTGTTTTTCTCCTCTTGACTTGCTCTCTGACAAATTTGTTTTCCATTCTTTATAGGACTGCTATAATAATGATGTTATTTGTTATGGTCTGTATTGCATTTTTACAAACCTTTGAAGCTCAGACATTCATTCTACTGATCTTCATCAAAATATGAGGCAAAAACAAACACAGGTTTGCATTTACGAAACAATCAGATCAATTTTGTTTTTTCATCTAGGGTGATTTGTATCCAGGCTTGGTACAACACTGGCATGTATTTTGGGAGTTTTGGATACCAAGACTTTTATTCCTCTGTATTTAATAATAACTGCTTTCTCTCAGCCTTTAACTCACAATTCAGTCTTCAGGTAACATAAATAAACAGAAATGAATCACCTTGAAAATTCAACCTGTAGTCACCAAACTTTGGCATGTCTGGATGGTCAAAACTCAGGATTCAAAACCCTGGATGAGTTTGTCGGGTTCAAAAAACAACTCAGCACAGATTTGAATGTCATAGCTAGCTTACAGACAGCCCTCTCCGACTCTTGGAACAAACCCCATAGACCTGGTCTCCCCTAGTAAATATTTTTAGAGAAACACAAGAGTGAAAAATATGACCTGAGCTTACCTTGATTTATCATATAGTTGTTAGTTTCATGGGAAAAACACATTAAAAATACGACCTTCCTAATGATCACACAAGTATGCGAGGAAAGTGTATATTCCTCTTCCTGCTACTCCCATTTGATTTTTGTTTTTGTAGTTTGACTGCCACTCTTGCAAGTGTTGGAGCTGCCAGCATTCCCAGCGCGGGACTTGTCACTATGCTGCTGATCCTGACTGCAGTGGGTCTCCCTACCCAGGACATCAGTCTGCTTGTTGCTGTTGACTGGCTTTTGTAAGTTGTGCTGACTCTGCTGCTCGGTGCAGAAAAAGTACTGAAGTAATGTTTGTCCACAGTGCTTTCCAGCCATTGATCTTAAAGAACTGTTAAGTCTCTCCTCTACAGATAAATCAAAGGAGGAAGTGGGCTATTCAGTGAAGTAGGAGACACTGAAAGCAGATTCTCAGCTGTTACAAACTGTTAGAGAGCTACTGAAGTCAGTTTCTATGAGCCAAGGGTCTTCTTGGCACACGTGTGAGCTCACACTTTTATATTATTTTCTTCCTAATGATGCTTTTCCATCACTCAAGAGCAGTTTTCTAATCTTTGCTTTCATATTTCCGTTTATTATAGTTCTGGTCTAAAATGAAGGATGAAGGCTGGAAATGCAAGTTGCATCAGGATGTTGCCAGCAAGTTAGAGAGTGATTTGGGCATTTGTAGTATCAAATGTTTTATACTGGTAGGGGGGAAAGTCAGTTTCTTTTCATATGTAAGAAAGTAAAACACCTTTAAAAAGAGCCTGTTCTGGGGCAGGACAAAGACCAAAGACAAATAAGAAGGAAAACTGAAATAAAGAAGGTAATTCCCCAGTTTCATTTTACTGACAGATCGTTCAAACTGTAGACTGGCTTTCATTTCCAAGGACTTGTGATCAAAGTCCTCCAGTGCCATTGCAGGTCCTCCAGCAAGAAACAGCTAACCCACAGATTGTTTTCTGAGGCTATTGGTCTTCAACACTTGAATACAGAAGCTGTAAGTACAGACAGACGGTACGCCAAGCCATACACATCCTTTCTCTTGCTGTCATTTGACAGCTTGGATATCATTCTGTCATCTGTGCAGAGCTGAAAGATACTCAGGAGCCCGTAAGTTGTACTGGCCTCTAGAGAGATTTTCATATTGTCCTGTACTGCTGCAGCACAGTATATTCTGGTATATTCTGGTCAACAACCAGAATTCCCCTTATGTTCTTTTAAATAGTAAAGATGTTTGTTTTTGTTGTTCCAGCTGTGGGGCCCAGAAAGGGAGACGTAAATATAACTGTACTATTTGTGTGTTTTCTCCCACACTAGCAGCCTCAAGTGCCTGCTTCTGGTAGCTTTCAGTTCCAGATACACAATTAAAATTATGCAAGAACAAATAGGAGAGTTGAGAATGTGCATGTGCAAATAAAATAGAAGTTTAATTTTCTGTCATTATCTTTTGGCTTATTGAGAAGAATTCAAGAACTTAGTCAATCCTCTGACATGTATTTTGGATCTGCTGGCATGCTCTGTCACTAAGAATTTTGAAGGATAACATGCAGTGCTGATTTCTGCTTCAGGGAAAAATGAAAGAGGAATTAGCAGCTTGAGGAGGCAAAGGGAAAACTTGACTTGTATAATTTATAGATAACTGAATTTCGTGATATCATGATGCAGAATGGTGAAATGAGAGGGTACAGCAGGCATAGGGAAGGATGTGATATTCAGTGGGTTGATTATATTTACAGCGTCATAGCTGAAAACAGGAAAGTGGTATAGGAATCTGCAGCTGGAAGAAGGAGAGAAAAAATATAGAAAAATATATTTAAAATGTCTGTTTTTCTTGGCTCTCCAAGTAAGGCAAATAAGTAGGTTTCTGCAGCTGGTAGGAGGATGTGCAAAAGGAGCCTGTGGTTGGTTTGGTTTTTTTTAGGGAAATTTATTTTAAAAATATTCCTGTGGACTGAGAGGCTCTGCCCACACCAGCAAGCCTCAGAGCTGTAAGTTTATCAGCAGTTCTGATCCACTAGTGGGTGTTGCATTTCATTCTCAGCTTCAGCCGCATTGTCCCTACTGGCTAATCCAACCTTGCTTAGGAAATAAAACTTCTGTACAGTGAAGCTGTAGCAGTGATGAATGTACATAGAGGAAGGATAGCAATTCTGAAAGAAATACTTCAAGGTGTCTTTCCAAAAAGGCAAGAGAACTTTCAGCCCAAACAGTTGGGTTTGGATCCTCCTGGCCTACCAATCAGCAGTGGCAGTGCAGCATGATTCAGAACTGAAAGGTAAAGGCAAAAGAGATGAAAGAAGAGGTGGAAAGCTCTGTGTCATGCCACTGGTACTGCAAAGTCAAGACATTGTTGGTGAAAGTGTTGTACTTATTAATCTAAGTTCAACAACTAATAGCTTCATTTTCCATCTTCCAGTGGCTGTGTTGTGATAGGCACAATGGTCTAATGAGCTATGAAAAACCATGCTGCTGATATTGCTATGTTAAGAAAAGGAACACAGGCCAACTTTTGAGCAAGCTTTTGCAAACACAAACCAGACCTAAAGAATATCTGAAATGAAATGTCATAAAAACATATTATCTTCTTCAAACATTGTCATCTGCCATTTTTTTAGATCATTAAATAATTTTACAGCAGTATTTCTAACAGAATGTAGAAGAGTAAGTTAATAAAATATATAAGACCTAATTCCAGCCACTTTTCTGGAACCCATGAGTAAATGTAACCAGCCATGTAGAAATATTTGGAACAGCCTTTCAATAACATTTCAATTTCAGATAAAAAAATGTTTTAAAAGATGTTCTGCTCTATGAGTTTTTCATTATTTTTGATAAAAGCAAATATCAGAACATCAGCTGATTTTACAGTACTACCACCATCTGAAACTGTGGTCTTACCAAAACCAGTTTTGCATGATTTGGTCATTGTGTAACACAAAGATCGCTTTATGTTAAATCCTTAAACTTGGCACTCTCTCCTTCAAACTGGAGTTGAAATGTTTCCAAATGGATTTTTTCTCAAGCCTCTCCAGTATCTATTGGGTCATTCGATCTTTCTACCTCCCATGCATACATACCCAGTGTAAGCTCTTTCACCAGGCAAGTTTCCCAGGATTTCACAACTCTTACAGTTTCTCAGTTTAAAACCAAACACAACACAGCAGTGACATGTAATAGGACAGTAATTATATGCCAACAGATGGAATAAAATGAGCTTATTTTGCTTAAGCCACAAACTGGGTACTCTCCAGATGTGAGCTGACAAGCTTAGCAAATATCAGTGGTACCAGATTAATGGTATTTTGCAGCAAAGAGAGAGGAATTAGGGAAAATGAGCTTGGATGGCTGATCCAGTACTTAAACCTTCATTCAGTAACTCAGAAAAAGATTGCTTCAGTTCTGACTCTGTGCCTTGGCTTAGATCTAGATTCAGAATATTCAGACCCCGTTGAAGTCTGGATGTTATGAATAGGGTCTAGACTACAACTTTCCTGTATTTGTTTTGTTTACATCATCCCAGTTGCCTGGAATTAATTGGATGGTTGGTTTTAACAAAAAAGTACAATTGTCTTTGTTCTTCATAGGCTGTTCTTTGGCCCAAAAGAGGTCAGTGGCACTTTGCTGTTGATTCCTGACAGCTGAGACTTTGCCCTTTGTGTTGTAAGGAACTTCTTGGTTTCCTTCGGTTTTTGCAGTGTAACATGTGCATCAGTGTGCAGTTTGTATTGCTGAATCTCTCAGCTAGTGGTACATGTGCATGAGCTGGAGCATCTCCTCAAATGACCCTTTCAGAACTTGAATTCTGCCTCAATTATATTTATGTATTCTCTCCACCTTGTTTTTTTGGCATCCTATACAATCCTTCTGTCATCTGGCATCAGTGAATGCTTTCAAAATTTTATACCACTCATGCAAAAAAATTAAGTAGGTGCTCTTTTTGTAGAGTTGTATTGCCAGGTTCAGTGTATTTAATGATCTTAATTAAAAATCACACCAGAAAGTCTTATTTTCCTATTCTACCACTCTGACCAGGTTTAAAATAATCTTCACAGGCATTGGATGAGAACTGTATAAAGCATTTAATTTGTGTGAAGCAAAACTGGAAGGACATTTTCCTTCTATATGTTGTTGGTTTGTTTCTCGGGGGAATTACTGTAGGGGTTTTTTCCCTTCTGGGCATTCTTTTGAAGCCAAAAAGAGAAAATTAACTGCTTCAGCAAAGATATTACACCACAAAGTGTGTAAATATGTAAGCATGATAATGTTGAGAGGGAGAGGAGAAACTTGAATGGGACTATAATTCCACAGCTGAGAAAGGCAGATTTACCAATGTGTAGAGCAAAGATGTTAAAATCGGCTCAAAAGTTTATATGGTCATGAATAAGCATGAATGATGAATGTTTATCAGCTGAGATTTTATATATTTAGATGTTTTATTCTTGGTGTTCTACAGGAAAAGGAGATGTCACGCAAATCTAGTACTAGAAATACTAGAAAGGTTATTTTGAAATTAATCACTGTCTTGGGAAATGAGGTCTTACATGCTAGCTTTTGTCACTTGGCAAATGTCCACACTGCTCAACCTGGCCATTTTGTGTAAATGAATCTTCATGAATATACTTCTGAGAATTAATCTGTGTAACCACTTCTCCAACCTGTTTGGCAAAGCTAGACTCGGTTGCTTTCAGTCAGTTTAATTTGCAACTCTTGGTCAGAAGGTTTTTAGGAGTTTTATGTTTAGTGCAGATATGAAGTGGCAAATGAGACTGTAAATTATTTCAACATGTGTGCTGCAGCAGGCAAGATAGCAGGACCCAGCTCCCATTTTTGCAGAATTTTGGTCAGGTTTGGGGCAGAATCCTGAAGTCAGGGAAAATCCACAACTGTGACTTCACTATTGACAGATAGACCCACACTAAAGACAAGACAGGAGAAAGATGGCATGTCTGTTTAATGGCATCCTGTCCAGAAAGCACCAACAACCATATTTCTTTGTAATGAAGCATGATAGCCTCTGTTGGCACCCTCCTACAACGAGGGGCACTCGTTAGTGAAATGCTGTCACAGGCTCTTAATTTTGTAGGCCATGACCTATATTTGGGTTGCTCATATGCCAAGCTCTGGCACACGTAGTGTGAGTGGGCATGCTGCCACACCAACAGATGGCCATCTGTAAAGATGGTGCCAGGAGAGGAGCTTCAATGGCCTAAGCATTATGGAGATATTTCAGGCATTTTTGTTCCCCACTGTTTGCTTCACTGAGAGTAAAGGGAGAGGCCTTTTGTTAATTCATACCAGAAATGAGAACAGCTCATCAGATCCAAAATCCTTTTCTCTGGCTGCATTAAGTTCAGTGCTCTGATAAATTCAGATCAAACAAAGGCCAGTGGTGTGAGCCGAGCACCCTGATAGTGAAACCTCCAGCTCCAGAAGCAGGCACTGGGGGATCTCAGTCAAGCACAGCTATGCAGTTTGGCTGTGATCTAGCATACATTCTTTGCCAAACTCCAGGAGAATAAGCAGCTGAGACATGGGAGTTTGAACATCCTCCCTGTATGAACAAGTCCCTTGGGAAAGCAAACTTCTCCCATTTCCCTTGAAAGCTCCCATCTCTGTGTTCAAAAGATACCTCAATCTTCCTGAAACAAATGCTGTAAGTGTACCAGAAACAGGGCTGCCCTGCCCTACTTTTTCTTCCTCTCATGCCATTCAGCCTCTGCCTTTTCCTTCTTTTGTAGGGACCGGATGAGAACGTCAGTCAATGTAGTGGGGGATTCTTTTGGTGCTGGCATTGTCTACCACCTTTCCAAGGCAGAACTTGACACCATTGATTCCCATCATAAAGGGCACGAAGACATTGAAATGACCAAGACTCAGTCAATCTATGACGACATGAAAAATCATAGGGAAAACAACTCAAACCAATGTGTTTTTGCAGCTCACAACTCAGTCATGGTAGATGAGTGCAAGGTACCTTTCACATTTATGGATATTGAGACATGTATATAGCACTGCATGCTTTATTTTATCTTATTTTTTAACCTGCATGTATTTTTCAAATCGTTCTGCAAATAACAATGTGACAACAAGGTCCATGAACCCCAGACATTTTGAATGTGTTTGAGCAGTTCAAAAGATGGTTTTTTGCACTCTTCTTAAAACTTGTCATTTGATGGGAAAAAATCATGTACTTTGTTTACATATCAAAAGGCAAGATGCAGCGTATTATGGAATATGCCAAGACACAGAGAATATGGCATCACCTTCTATGGACATTTACTTAACTTTCTGTGGCAACAGAGAACTTAATTGCCAACCCAAATGAAGGATGGCTGCAATTCAGATGCAGGTGTTGTCACTTGCTGACTGCCTTCATGATATGCTGTTCAGAGGTCGGCATGTTGAATGCGCTTTAGCATGAGAATGCTCCTGCACTCACGCAGCACGCTTCCGCTTCTCTTCTGTCAGCGTTCCTTCCCGAGGCACTAAGGCACAATCGTTGTATTCCCTCTGTAACCCTTGCTGTAACTAACACGCAATATTAATACTAATAGTGGCATCTTGATCAGAGTGAAGTGAGCTTGAGCAACCCCGCCAGTTGAATGAGAAGGTTCGGGAGGTTAGTGGTTAAAAGTTCACTAAGAACCCACCACTGGGATGGGGCAGTTTAAAATCCAGAGAGAGCTTTTGAAAAGGAGGAGAGAAGAGAGTGAAACAAGGTGGAACTTCTAATTTCATAGTATTTTTTTTGTGTTTATTAATGCTCCAGTCTGATGCTGTACACTGTCTTTGAGACAGTGGGTTTGCCAATCAGCCTACCTTAGCCGTTTATCCAGACAGATTCTCTTGTATCTTCCAGTTGCCACAACTGAGCTAGTATCTAGCTGTGAATGACTGCACTAAGTCTGTTAGCAGTTCACCATTTATAATGGAAATATAAGTCCTGTACTATCATTTTCACTTGTCTCTTGCCTGGCTGGAAATGTTCTTTAGAATGATTTTTTTTCCCAAATGCTTACTTCTTGATAATGCGGGCCAAACCTGAATTTTCAGGGGAAAAAGTAATACTGAATTCAGGGAAAAAAACCCAACAGCTTTCATCTTATCTTCAGTTTTTCCCTGAATTTTCCAAGGTTTCAATAATGTGGGGTTTTTTTTAAATCATACTTTTTTTTTCTGACGTGGCTCTTCTCTTTCTCTTCAGACCCACTCTTTTTCCATGAGAAAAATTTTAAAAATAAGATCTGAAATGGAAAGAGAATACACAGTTACACAAATTTGAAAATTGTCATTAATTGATATTTCTCAAAAAAGGGAAGGGGGCAAGAGATTAAAATTTGAAGAAAAAAAGAAACTCTCTGGAAAGAAAGAAAGTAAGTGTGTGCACACACACGTGTACACACACACTTTTTGGATAACTTCTTTTGCAATATTTTGGAAGCTGATTTTAAGTTAAATAGGCAATGCTGATTTCAGTGGGTTTAAGATTATGTTCATGGAACTGAATGCTGATAATTTTATCTGCTCCCAGTTTCTCAGATTTGCAGAGATCCAAGTCAGGTTAAAAAGCAGTAGCCTATTGATGCAATCAATATTTGCTGCACTTTCTTTTCTGCTTCAGTTTCTCATATGATTTCCCTCAACTGAGGCAATAGCTTGCCTCAAAAACATGGATTAATGGTGCTGTATGTCACCCTAATTACACCATTTAATTCAAGTTTGGGACCAGTGATTTATGAGCTAGAAATGTTTGTCCTTTTTAATTGTTTTAGGTTTGCTCTGCTCACGGTCTCAGTTTGCACTTTTAAACTCATGAAAAGAGCCAGGCTTTACTGGATTGAGCACAAGACTGACTTTGAGCAGGTCACTTCTGTTGTCTCTCTGCAAGCTGCCAAAAGGACGTGTTGTTGTGACCTAATGGATGAGCTATGAATAAAAGCTGACACTTGCAAAGCATTTGGATCATGTTGAAGTGGTCTACAACTCCCAAGTGTTAGACTTGCAAAGGCAACAGAGTGTAGGATCTGGGGCTTTGAAACAGCTGGCTGTTAAATTTGAAAAGACATCTCTTCATCCTGTCCAATGCACTGGTGGGTTGAAAAGCTTACTTCAGCTCTGGTCAGGATATGGAAAGGCTGATCTACTAGCATGCCCTTTCTATTTTCTTTCTGTAATATATTCCACGTATAACACTAGTAGTTTATAATTTTGCATGGTCAATGTACATAATTAATAAGTAGTTTACCTTTGTATGGGGTTAGAGTGGTTGTTATTGCATGATATTTTTGTATTTTTTTTATTATCATATTTCACAACTCTGTGTGATTTTCATGTCTGAATAAGCTGTTCGTTCCTGTATCTGCATGTTTCCCCCTTCCAACTATCTAAGAAAAAGCTTGACTTTGTTTCAAAAATCAGTGCATTTTGTCATGTTTCCATGTCCCAATGCTTCCATGCATCCCGTTTATCCAGCATGGGGAATTTCAGCTCTGTCTTTAAGTTTTCATTTGAAGCTGAAGATGTTAACTTACAAGGTAAGTTAGGAAAAAGTAAGCCATCCGTTTAGAATTAAATGAAAGATTGTCTCACATTATCAAGATCTACATCACTTTTGTAAAGTTAAATTGACATTTTACTCTTTTGATTTTTGATTTTTTTAAAGTCATTTGGCTGGAGATATCTTTCTTGAAACATGGGTTCATTTATACTGATCTCTGGAATGGAACATTCTGTCCAGTGATCACTGTGAGCTGGTAGATCTCTAAATGTCTTCTACCATACTTAAAACCTAGAAGTCCCAGCGTGTATCTTTACAGCAAAGAGTGAGGTTTTGCTGTACATCATGTGAGACCAGTTTAGCATTACTGTGACTTTTAAATTGGACTATAGTCAAAATCTTTCAGTGCATTGTTATAGCGGTATGACGAACAATGCTTTCCCAACATATCTTTTCTTCCATTTCTTTAAAGGTGGTGTAATTGTAGGTGAGTTTGTATAGATACACATCTATGATTATTCTGGCCTTGCGTATTTTTCATGTTGTTGCATCAGTTATGCAGTTTTGCTAAGGAATTTCACTGAAAAAATATTTTCTACATTAAAAAAGTAAATAATCTGTTTTTTAAATAATCCAGAGGAATCTACAAGAGATAGACAGGAGTAGAATCCGACATACTTATTTAAAAAAAAAACTTGCAGTGAAGGTTAAGAAAATGTGGAACATTTTTCTACTACTGATGTTTTCTAGTCATTATAATAAATAAATGAACAGGACTCTCACTATTTGGGAGTGTTGTGAATTCTGAATAAATACATTTTACTTATATAATAAGTGACAGTGTATGTAATTCCTGTAAATATCATAATCTTCCATATAAAACTCACTTCTTTTCTTGTCAAAGTGCCTTGGTCTTTAAGTCGCTTGTTGATGATAATTACTTGCAGGTAACACTGGCAACCAATGGTAAATCTGCAGACTTCAATGTTGTTGAAGAAGAGCCTTGGAAACGTGAAAACTAAGTGAAGAGATTCCTAGCTGCATCCTTAATAAGTCCTGAAGCTATCTTGTGGCAGAAGATACCATGATTAAAGAAGATTTCTCCTTTTTTTTTTTTCTATTTAACATCTATACAGTTTCTGCTTAATTTTGTAACTGAAACTTAGCAAAGATCCCATCAAGTCATTGTAGTGTCTTTGCCAAGCAATGATCCATAGCCATCTGTCTCCCTTGTGTTACTGTTTGGATGATGCACCTGGAGAATGCTCCATGCAGTGCAATGTGCTTTCACCCACTTCCCCTTTCATTCAAGACACAGAGAATGTAAATGCTGCAAAATGGGAAGATCAAAGTGCCAGTACAGTTCACTACAGGGACTCAGGGTCACAGATACAAGAGAAACATAACACCACGTAAGCCTTCAAGTGTTTGGTGACTCTTGTGGCATACCTGATCTGTTTATCACTGTATGGCTAAAATACCTTTTGAAAACATCCGTAAAGATTTCTATTTGTTTTGATAATAACAAGCACTGTACTTTTGTGCCTAGTTGTACTTTAAACTGACCTTAGATCCAGGGGCAGGATTAATGCATAGAAGTCAATAAATTATCCCAGACATTTTGTTAGATCAGTACAACTAATACTTAGCATCAAGTGAAGACCTTAGATTTGTATGTGCATGCGGTTGTGTTTTTATCAGATGTCCCAGGGCAGGTGCAGCCTTTATTTTATGCTTGGGGCTGTGCTGCTTTGTGACCACGATGCACCATTACAATACAAGGCAGTATAATTACAGGGGTGGTAGTTCCTTCACTAAATCTATGTCTGATGTGCAAAATACAGAAAACCATGGACTCAACTGTGCCATTTTTAATCAAAGTAGGTAGTACCTTACTATTCACCCTGCTCCACTGATGTCAGAGGGGTTTCTCATGTGGATGAGATACTCGAGTAAGGTACTACTAAGACTGATTATGGATGTCATGATTGGGTACTTGGTAATGAGCTGCAGATAAGTTCTGAATCCATTACTCTTACAGAATTTTTGAATGTGATCATCAATAGCATTTGCTACGAAGTGAAAGCCATCTTTCAAGTATGTCATGTTTCAGAGAGTGGGTAAATCCTGAATTCATTGCTAAACCAAATTCCATATAAGGTTAAGAGAATTTGTCCAGGGTTAGGACTGAATGAAAACAAAACCAGAATTTCAGGATTTAGGCCAGTACATTGAATTTACATCTCTGTCTCTTTTGCAGAGTAATAAGTATATAACTCCCTATTGTCAGAGAAATGTTTCTTCGAGCACATGGCATCTGAATCAATGAGACGGTGTTTGGTCAACATACTATATCTGACTCACCCTGTCAGAAGAAATTGCAGTGAGAATAATCACCTTGTGAGATTTTTTTAAAGGTGCTTGTTAATACTTAGAAATTTTAAGATACTGGTGAATGCCATTATACTGTTAGCAATGTTCCATAGCAAAGCTGAGCCACATGGCCTTGGAAGGTTCTACTCACAGAACAAGCTTTGTGCAATTTTGGGGGGAACTCTCAGAAGTTTTTAAAATGAATCAGAATATGAGCATATGGTGAACTTAAAAATGGCAAGAAACAGAGTTCAAACATTTATGGAAATAGGCCATTCAGTGTCTGTGCTCAGACCTGTCATGGGTTTAAACAGGAGTAATGTGTTTAACTGTAGAGTGTTATTTGGCTCTGTAGAAGGTATTAAAGTAAAAATATAATCTGCTTTTGTTCATCTGCATTCATATAAATATCTCTGAAACTGCACACGGACCTGAGCCAACCAAGGCTACTTGCATAATTAATAATGTGCAAGATCAAGTCCATTGTCAGAGTATCGCTCATTTAAGCATTTATTGTGGAATATTTTTCTTACCACTGTATTTTTGTCATCACTTGAATGCCATGGCCAAGCAAAGCCTAAGCAAAATGACCTATATAATTAAACAAATATTGAACCACTGTGAATTCTGTAGGCCTCTAACGTGTATTAAAGAGGGATTAAATCTTAAGGATTTAATTTTTAATTTTTTTTAATTTTTTTTTTCTTGAAGGATGGAATTGTAGGTTATTCAGAGAAGAGGCAGCCAGGTTATATTCTCTTTTCTTCAGTCATTGCTATTAGCATATCCAGAGTTAACCTCTATCTAACTATGGCTTCCCAAGTAGCATTCATTGGGTTATGTGCCAGAAATGTGCCTGGGTTGGTGTGTAGGTACTGTAAAATGTTCCCTACTCTGAGAGTGCTGGCTCTCATCAAGTGAAATTTGCTGTCACTCGAGTGGTAGTTACATCCAAGAATAACACACAGCATTTACCCCAGTTTATATCCAGCATTCTTGAGCTGTTTCATGGCACAGCTCACGCATTAATAGATGATTTTTTGTCCTCTTCACCCCAGCAGTTTCTTGGGAGCAGCCACACTGATTGCTTGCATTGAAAGTAGCTTTAGAAAACTGGTCCATATACTTTTAGCTGTCATTTGAAACTGTTTAGCAGTTGGAAACAAACAGGAATGTCAGCTACATGTGACTAGGCAGCTCCACAAAATTACATATTGAGAAACACTTAGAATATGCTTACAGTTATCCACTTGGGATGTAATGTCCTTTGAAGAGTGTTTCTTTGGATGGAGACTAGGGAAGGAAGGAATGCAGTGCTAGAGAAACCCCACCCACATATGGGAGAATAAATTTGGATCTTTTGATAGGATTAGAATAGCAGACTGTGATTTTAAAGTGGTAATTCTGTAGATACAGTAACTCAGGGATTTTTCAAAATATAATTATGATGGTATTTCTCTATTTAAATGTGGATGTGGGAGAAGGAGAAATGTTGGGTTTCGTATAGTCCTCTGCTTGTGGCCTGACTGAATATTTAATATAGTGTTACTCCAGTGCAGCACTGTATTAAATCATCAAAAAGCTTTCCATTTCTGTGGGAAAATGTAACTCATTCTTGGCTTTTATTTCTTGATTTTCTCATTCCACATGAGGCCGGGTTGCTACTTAACTAAATAAATAGAAAATAACCCAGGGACCGTCCACTTCAGCTAATCCAAGGTTCATATTTCAGTAGGCAGTGCTGGCTACTGGCCAGCCTCCTTTTACTTTCACTAGAAGTCTCAATGCATTAATTTGCATCTGGCAAATTTTTTGTATCTGCTCACAGTGCTGGGGTGGCAAAGTTAAAGAAAAAGCTCAGTGAAAAGTCATTTGGTTTCTGTGTAGTTGATATTAACATTGTTTTCTGCATCATCTCATTTGCTGCTCTGCCAGTTCCCCCCACCTTTGTCTGTGCTACTGTGATACCCTTTGGCCTTTGAATTGCTGGCAGCACATTGGCACATAGATAAGTCTAGACCTGGCAAAGGCTCAGTTCATTGCATACTAAACAACATACATGCTTTTGCATTTGCTTTATGCTTTTGCTGCTGAAGCTGGGTCAGCATTCTCGTAGTATCTGTTCACTGAAAGTAAAGGATGCTGTATGGTAGAACTGCAGGTGAGGGGGAGCACTTTGCCACTTGAATTGTTTCTTCATTGCTTCCCTTGGAAGAAAACGGCTGCACCAGCCTTTTAAGAATTGTGTGGGGGTCTTACACACGAAGATTCTTCAAATAGGTAGTGGCAAAAGCCACTTGGTACCTGTTACAAGATAGGCTCTTGTAATGTCTCACCATTTGAATTGGTGAGAAACTCAGCATGTCTTTGAAAATCTGTTTGCAGTAATAAAAATGATGACTGCAATGCTTCGACTACATGAAAGTCCTGCTGAAATACATGTGAGTCACAATCTTCCAGAAAAAGTCAAGTCCCTTCCTGTCTCTGTTAAGTTATAAGACATTTCACAATCCCATCCTAGGGAATAGTCTTTGTCTGCTATTTATAATGAAGTTGATTCTCACATCCAAAAGATTTCTGCCAAGATACTTCTTTTATACCCAATTATTCCAGTGCTACAAGTCCAGCACTGAATTTAAAACTCAGCACAAAAATAAGGATCACTCTCGTTACAGATTTTTCCCATGTTTTCTCTGAGATACAGCTGATTTCCATTTCTTTCTCAAAGCACATGGAATTCCAGACTTTATGCCACTTTTAAAAGTAGGAGTAATATAGATTTCTAATTTGTTTTCCATCACTCCCAAGGTCATTAGTTTTCTGTCAGTAGACACGCAGAAGAGTAGACTGTTCATCTGAGAAGCTGAAGCATAAGATGTGAACAAATTTATTCTGGTGACTTGCCTGGATTTTCTTTGCTCCCTTGCCTTCACTTGTGTTATTGCAGCCTTGTTGTAGCAACACAGCAGCAGTCGCACAAATCCCCATAACTATGGGTAACATTAAACCTTCCCTCTAACATTCTCTTTTTATCTTTAAAAAGGCTCTGAGCTTTAGTACCAGGCTTAGGAGGATCTTTTTGTAGAGATGTAAAGGTATAACTGTTTCTCATCTCTTTAATTTCCATTCAGCTCTTTTTATTGCTGCATTTGAATTAATTTACAGAAGGATAAATAAGGGCACTTTATAAAAATGTACTGTAATATTATTCTGTTATGAGCCTGAAGACTATCTTGATTTTTATTATTGTGACTTTTAAAGCCACAGTGAAGATATTTTTCATATTAACCATTATGATAGGTGTATAGTCCATTGGGACAGTTCACCTCAGCTATAATTCACCATATATGATTATGTAGAAGCTCCTATTCCCAGCAGAAAGCATTCTTGGAAAGATGAGTTATTTTCTTCTCTGCAATAATATTGGTGACTTTGAAGGGAAAAGATTTACCCAGTTTCCTTGGTCTAAAGAATGGTATAGAGACTGTACTTTCAAGTAGTAAAAAGAACAAATGAAGGATTTACAATAGTGAAGTGTCAAAGAAGGCAGTCAAGCTGTAAGTTAATTGTTCAGCTTTGCCATACTGTTTTTGAAAATGTTGTGGTCTTGCTCGTGATTTTCCTGAAACAATGTATATAGTGCATATTCCTTCCAAAGTCATCAGTCTTTCTTTCCGCATGGGCACCAAGGCTGTATCTCGCCCCAGACAACGCACAGACTTGAGGCAGGACTCCTGGTAAAGCCCCCAGGAGCAGTGCCTGGGTACAGGCTCTGCAATGGGTGCCTCCCTCAGTTTTTCCTCCTGGTCATACTTTATGTTCAATGGAAATCTGCTGCTATGAATGAGTCAAACCGCTGCTGATGCCCAGGTGCTGGTAATTCTTTTACTTCTCTTTTGAGTGGCCTCCCTGGCACAAGGCTCCGAGGAACTGTCCCTCACAGGTGCCCACCATCCCAGAGACATCTTCCCCCGTTTAGGGGAAACCCGGTGACTCTCCACTAACGGGTTGATACAAATCTAACAGATAAAGTGGTTGTGCAGTCGCAACTATGAGTCTTACGAAAAAGCCAGGTTCCAAACATTGGAAAAGCCTAGAGCACATGACTGAGCCACTGAGTAGGTCTCTACTAGTCCAGGATGGAAATAACCAACAGGCTAATGCAAGATTTGGGGAGACAAGAAGACTTGTGAGGTTTTTCACTTCACCCAACTTTTGATCCCCTTTCGTTTCTAACTCCATCCTGCTGCAGAGCCAATGCTGATCAGTGCTAGAGCATCCAATCCTTCTACTCTTCTACTCAACATTCAGGAGTCCTGCAACTGTTTTTAATGATGCTCTGTGGCACACACCGTTGCACGAAGGGAAGCTGTCATAGGCAGCATCACACAACCTGGATTGTCTCGTACCTGTATATTGCTTTGTACATAAATAGTGTAGTCTGCTGGAATTTTTGTATCATTCTTTTCCATTCCTTTTTCTACAGTTTTTCATACACTGTATGCAAACTGTGCTTGCATATTGATTTTTGCAGTCAGTATTGTGGATTATAGCATTTCCATTTTGGTGATTTGTATGGACTTGTGAGTTCTTGTGTACTACAGGTTGTCTTTCCTACTTAAAGACAATTGCATACACTTACATCCAATATATCCTGCTCCTTTCTTAAATATATCTTATTTCCTATGGTCCGGTATGAACTCTTGCTTGTAGAATGCATCAGAAAAAGCTGAATATGTATTTACAGTGTTAAATATTGTGTGCTCAACACTGATTTAGTTAAGAATAATACAGGTTTTAGGGGTTTGTACTTGTTCTCTGGAAACTACAGTGTAGACTGAATTAAATTACCTAGTATCTGTAATTTACAGACACACAGATATTTTCTTAGAATGTTTTCTATGCGATCGTATAAGGTAGGGAAATAATCCTTTAAAGGTGATCTATACCTTAGAACAAAACCAGTTTTCTTATGACGTTTAGGATCAATGAAATATTTTTATGTTATGTTTGGTGATGAATTATAGACAAAGCACAAAATGCAAGAAGCAGATAGGAATTTCAAGATGTCCTTAAATGCTGCAGTTCATCATGGAACAATACTATAATAATCTGAGCAATCTTCTAGATTGACTGTCTTGGGCAATCGTCCCTCACTTTTATAATTTTTCCTGATGTTACCTTTGCCAAATCCTGCAGTTCTTCCTTAGGACCTGTTAATGTATAATTGACTGGCTCAGAATGCAGTTTATAGAAGATAGATCTGGGTAGGCAAAAAATACGTTGTCAGGTGCCCCATCCCTCTTGGTACAATACAGTGTGTGTGGGTTCAGCCTGTGGAAAAAGTTCAGGATTTTGCCACCTAATTTTGCCTTCTTGAAAAAGGACCAACAGAACGACCATGGGACCAATGTAATTGGGTAGCATCCATACAAATACCTCCTGTTTTCTTAAGTATTTTTAAGAGAATAACCACTATATTTTTCAACCCAAATGACAGTTGCTTCTCATTTTGATCATTTCTTCCCATTAGGCAAATACCTGTTGGCATTAAGGCCGTGGCTATAATAATTTCAACTTAATTAATAAGGAACTGTTTTTAGAGGAATAAAAATAAAATAATATAAATATTCATAACAACTATAGAACAAACAAAAAAATCTTCTATGGCCTACTAGCTCTTTGACTGTAATTCAAAACAAAGAAAACATCGAATAGGAAGGACTGCTGTCCCAGTGTGACTGATACTGGGTGTCTCTTCAACTATTCAGAAACCCATGGGGCCATGTTATTCTGCTGAGGTTTTGGAGCCTAAGTTTCTAGTAGCTAGATATGTAGGAAGTGTGTTGATATACCCTTGTATTTTGATCTATATTGTATTTTAAATCAGATGTAACAGGTATTAACTTAATAGGAATTACAGGTAGAATAGTGCTGAGTTACTAATAGCTGTAAAACCTTATTGATACCAGTTTTGACATTTTGTTGAAGCATGATGTCCAGTGCCTCTCTGCACTTAATGTAGATAATGTAGCTATCAACACGTAATTTCAGTGAAATGTTGTATACAGTATGTGTAGCTGTGCTTTAAATTAATTTAATTGGTTTCTGTGTGTTGAGCCATAGTAGAAAATTAGACTGTGTTTTAAAATTTTGTTCTACTTTCTGTTTTTGATTTGTATCTGGGTTTGTTTCTTTTTGACCATTCAACTGATTAGGTTCCACAGCTTAGTGACTGCTTTATCTGTCTCTTATGGAGTACCCAGTTTTAATAACATTCAGAATCATGTATGCAGCCAGCTCATTGTAAATATGTTAATTTTAGTTTTCAACTATCTAACCAGTATGGTGTGTGTTAGAAGCTGCATGTGTGTAGTTCCCTGGCAGTGAGTGAAAGTGATCCCAGCATAGATTTGCTGCCTGGTGAATGCACTTGTTATGACATAAAGAATTAATGTTCACCTGGAATGATAAGTTTCTGTTTTACTTTCTTCTTGTTTGCTTGAAATGTTTGGCCTCTTTATCACCAGAAGCTTAGTAAGTCACCGTTTAAATTGGCGGAATGAATGAGGGGGAATCCATCTAACTGCATTCCTGTTGGATGCCCGGGCTGCATTTGGCTCTGCATCATTCAGCCCTTAGTCACGTCACGGCATCACAGGATCCCTCTGAGTCACTTCCAGTTACTCCTTGACCACAGATGCCAGGAAAGCAGTGCAGTCCCACGGCTGTGACTGGGCAAGCCTGCAGGCAGCAAGGGGCTGCCAGTTCTCTCCAGAGTGCCTGAGAAGTCCGAGTAGGAAACTGCTTCATCCCCTTAGCAAGAACAGTCTTTGAGGAAGATGAATACACTCATGAGCAAAGGGGCACTGTTTCTTTCATTGTTAAAAAGGGATATTAGCATTTATTGGAAAATAAATGCCAAACTAAATGCTTCTAAAGCTACTGTGGTTGTTGTACAGGCCTGTTATTTTATATGTCTGATCATGAAAAAAGACATATGAGCTACATAGTCAGTGGCAAAAATCTTCTGAAATCAGAGCTACAGTTCAGACCTATGAGAAAATAAAACCCTGCAGCAACAAGAAGCTGATTCATTCCTAGATACTCTGGACCTGGATCTTATAAATGTAATCATCCCCTCTAGGCAGAAAGAAATAAAAATGAGGCCCCAAAGCACAGAAACTATCCTGCTTGGTGAGTTCCGTTATGATGCTTCAGGATGAATTGCACGCTGGAGTGCTCTGTGCTGCCTGCTCATCATCCCTTGCCCCTTCTTTAGGGTGACCAGGCATGAACGGGAATGTTTTGTGATGTTCTGTTGTAAAAAAGATAAAAAGGAAGAGGGATAAGGTTGGTCTTTACACTCAGAAAGTTCCGGAGATTTTGAGATGACATACTGTACAGTATCTATAGCACAGTTTGTTTAGAAATTAATAAATGCAGATGATAAAATTTCTCCCAAGTCTGGGCTCTGTTCTTGTATATTGTAGTTGGAATGCCTTGTAGACTGATTCTATTTTTGTAGTTCAGATCCTTTCCTCTTTACAAGGATTGTTAGTCATTTGCTTTTCATGCGTTCTTACAGAGTGAACTGATTTCTGTAACTTTCATGTATAAAACAAACTAGACATTCTTTCTATACTGGAAATAGTCATGAATATAATATTTCACTAAGTGTTGTACCTCTTATGTACATATCATCAATAAATGTTGATTCATAATGTTCATGGCTTACATCTGTGAGTTTTAATTTCAGCCTGGGCTCAATATGGTAATGCTTTGTGTAGGAGTTTAGATAAAGCAGTCTGATGTGAGAGGCTGCCTGTTCTGAGAACTACATGCAGGGTAGAAGATGGACCTGACTTTGCCAAAGAGTTAGAAATCTCACCCCTCACTTTATCCTGCAAATATTCCAGGATGCTGGCTGCAAATGAGCTCATTTCCCACAAAGGCCAGGATTCACTAACTTCAGTTCTTGGCAATGAAGCCTAGAGAAGTGAAAAGAGATGTTAGATGAGCAGGAGGATACAAATCAATGGTTGCAGTTGCTTTAGAAACCGACTTCCCTCCCCTGGCTGCTAAAAAATAAATCTTTTATTCATAGCCTTTCTAAAAAAACATAATAAACAAAGCCTGTAGCGGAACTTCTGGAGTTCTTTGTAAAGAAATCAAGAGTATTTAACACATAAATTAAGAGATCTCACAGAGTGAACCACGGCCCAGTGGAGTGGCAGTTGCCAAGTATGGAGAGAAAGCTCCAACGTTTATGCATGCTCAGAATAGCAGGCACTACGGAAATAGCACAGCTACCGGTGTGTGATAAAGGCACAACCGAAACGTCGGCTGTGAGGACTAACAGTCTGCTCAACCCTGGGCTTATTTCTTCTTAATCATCCACTTGAGAAATTTCCAAAGAAATCCAGGCATGGCAGGAAGTGGCTTTGGCAGTGCCTCAGCTGGCAGTCTGCCCTCTGAGTCAGTAACGAACCAAGTCCTGGTGTCGTGCTGGGAGGATCTTTGGGCAAAAAGCAAATCTGAGGCCCCAGCTATCTGCTGCCATTTTGATACCAGAGCAAAAATGTCCTGATCTGGCCTCCTCAACAAGTCTTATTAATAAATGTGTTCTGCTAACGTAAAATTCCTCGCTGAAGTTTGTCCAGGATGCCCATCACTTGCATGCTTCATGTGCACTGTGTACATTCAAATTCCTTCCATAAAAGGTGTCTGTTCTTCTCTTACACATCAGGATAGAAGTTTAAAATTAAAGGCTCGACACTGACCTATGTATGTTGCTTTTTTCAAAGCAATGTTTCTGCAAAATGACCTAAAATAACCAACCCATGCAGGAACCAGTACTGCAATTATATGAAGCTGACCTTCCTGAAAATACACACCCCAAAGGCTGATTCTCTAAGCCCTTGTACCTCTTTTCTCCATGCCCGTAGCCTTAGAGAAAAAGATTATTTCAGGAATGTGTTTGTGTCTGGAATGTGTCCCTCTCTACAGGAAAGAATCTGCTCAAAGGGGCTATAAAAGCCAGTGAGTCATGAATCATGGACCCATATTAAGAGATATGTCTGTATCTCCTCTCAGGCATGAAAGAAAAACTGAGATAATACTTCAGAGTTGTTAGATCTGAAATGATCTTCTCCTTTGTATTAGATAGTACATGTAAACAGGACAAGGTTATGAAAGAAACAGGTGGCCCCAACGTACGGTGCTTTAGGAGGAAAACAGCATTAAAAATTAAACTCAGTTGGGCTGGAAGGAGTTATTTGCAGCAAGCACTTGCACTGCAAGGATGTACAAATAGCCCAGCAGGGCTTGATGCCATTTTGCTTCCAAAGATGAGCAGAGACCTGTGCAGGTACCCAAAGCTGAGGCAGCTTCCCAGGCTGGGCACGTGTCTGCCTGCTGTCTCACTTGTACAGCACGCAATGGAGGCAGGAAGGAAAACTGCATGCAAGATACGGTCTTGTGGTCGTGGTGGTTCAGGCAGGCAGGTTCTGTGGCAATAAATAAGATGTGTCTGTGTAGACAGATAAATGACGAAACTGACTGCTGCCCACCAAAACTACAGGGCCAAGATCTGGAGGAGCAAGGCCTCACACTCTTGGAGGGGCTTCTGCAGTACAGGGATGAGTATTTAGAAAAGCAACAACGGGTGTTTTACACAATGTTGTGCTCTTCATTCTCACTTGTGACCCAACTAAAAATGTTGGCTTTTCCTGTAGTCATTTGCAAGCCTGATCTATCTCCATTTGGCTGTTTTCTTACTGGGGTGCCTGAAGATGCTCCATGGATCACTCTCCTGCGATCCCTGGACACCACTTGAGAAATGCTGCTGTGCAGATGTGCAAGCGAGAAAAGGCAGCTGACTCCCAATGCAGTGAAGGGACAAGAAGACGGACCATGCTAGGAAACGCACTCGAAATTCATTCCACTATTTCACCCGGGTTACTGGTGTTTTCTAAATTGACTGGATCATATCAGCTTTGTTTCTGAACCTGGCTTCTCCCATTTTTTATTGGCCTGTAAACAACAGGCAGGCTTTATACCTGTCCTCTTCATGGGCGGGAGAAAGTCAACCTTCTCGAACAAAGGGCAAGTTTGTTAATTTTTAAGTCACTGGCTGAATAAACAAGCATTCCTACCTTGAGTTCATTTCAGACTTTCACTTGATTAATGAAAGAAAGATTAACTAGAAAATGAACCACTAGAGAACTGCGAGGAAATACCCGAGAACTATAAAGCTAATGAATCTGAATACCTACTGCTGCAAAACAAAACATGCTGAATTGAGTGGATGATTGTGAAACAGTTTTACAGGAAGACAAACTCCATGTACTTGCACACTAGGATACAGATAGACAGGCAATGCTTGAACAAAGCCAAAACAGAGAATAATTTGTGGATTCAAAAAGTAAAAGGAGCCCAACATTTGCTCTGATGGCTGTAGTCCACAGCATGTGCAGGAAGACTCTTCTCTCCCTTTGGTGTGCTGTTGTCAGCTGAGATCCCTGTGTCTTGTGTCTTGTGTATGGGGCTCATCTGTCAGGGACTCACCTTAGATAAACTCAGCTGCAGAAAACGGTCGCTCTGAGCTGGCTCTGGTAAGGTGCTGCTGGCAATCTGCAGCAGCAGCCCTGAACAGGATGCTTGCTTTTAAAAAAAGTACATTGATAAAAAGTGGTGAATATAAACTCAGACTTTAACTCCCATCATGGGGCAGAACAGTTTATTACTGTTTCTTACAAGAAAAATGGAAATGTAGAGTCTCGATTCATGCAAAGGAAAATGTGGTCACTGAAAATGATCCAAGGGGCTTTTTTCAGATTAACCCAGGGAAGAAAAGCCTTCTGTCATGCCAGAAGCTAGATTTTGTACACCAATGACTACAAGTAAATTTAGAATTAAAGCTAAAACTCAGCTGTACCAAAGCCATTTGGTACCAAATGGTACCACACCATTTATACACTTCCACATGGGACTGGCAATATGGGTGTTAAAACCGACTCCATCCTAACACAACTGCCCAAGGCAAGGCTTTCAGATGCCAGGTACAAAACTTAGAGCCTCCAGAGAAGTGAGAAATGCCTTATTGCATCCTCCTCTGCCCTGGGTTGCTCTGGGAGTTACAAGGACTTCGGGACAAACTCAGAAGGCCTAAAAGTTTCTGGATGTACAGAGTCTCCACTGCCTCTGCGCCACACGCTGATTTACCACTACCAGCCTACGTACCCCTAATCTCAGCTGTGCCTCAGCTTCAGCACCAGCAGAAAGCTGCTCTTGACCTAAATTCTAAGTTAAGTGGGTGTTTCAATGAGACTTTTCCCTTATTTTCTAAAAAGTGCTGGAGGTTTTTCTGATAAATGCACTTAAATTTATGACATCTTAGTCTTGAACAATCCTGTTTTGTTGTAAATTTGCACATACTTTTTTTTTTTCCAGTGGGAAATAAATTACATGCAAGAATTTCATTTTAGTACAAAAGGAAAGCTATACTAGGTATTAGACATGGGGAATCTTCCCTGCCCTCCCCCCACCAAAAAAAAAAAAAAAGTAATTTTGTATAGCTGTATCTTCTATCTGGAATATTAAAACTAGCTGACACTATGTCTGTTTCTGAGAAAAAAAGCCATCTTCTTTTTTAACAGTCTTTGTGGACTTGTTTTGATCCAAAACGTCATAATTTTTCAAATTTTTTTTTTAAAGAAAAACTAAAGGCATTCACATCAGTGTTCAATGCACACCTTTTTGTGGCAGCGAATGTATAAAGACAGGTTTCATTCCCCCACTTTTTCATCCAAAACCCTTTTGCCTGTAGAGTAGGAGTATATAAATTCCTTTTAATAAAACTTTTTAAATAAAAAGGCTGAGACTCCTTGAAGGTGTCACTCAGACAAAACCTTTCTGTTGCTTTTTGGAACCATCCAGACAAAACTGAAAGAAGGCTGAGTTCAAAGCATATGTAAAGCTTTCACTGCCCCTGCTTTACTTGCACTTTAACAATAATCAACTCTCTTGAGGTCAGGAGAGCTGCTTTGACGGTGGATTCTCTTCTACAATTTTAACTTTTAAAAAACCCTTATGCAGCAGCTCATTTGACAGATCAGTGTGAAGATCTGTATCAGTCTTGCACTTTCAAAACAGGAGGATAAGGAAGAAGCAGAATTGTCCTGCCCTGCTGTAAGAGGAGTTGGGGAGGATTCTTTTCGATAGATTTCTCGGATGAAAATAATGCACAAAAGCAGCAAATATTACACCCAAGAACCGTTTATTGATAGAGAAAGGATATGGTTCTGACCAGAGCGGCATAGAAAAAGAGCAGAGAGGGGAAAAGAGAGGTGGAGAGAGCAACTGCTTTTATCTGCTAAGGCTGCTCCCACAGCCCGATTTCCCAGGCATTTTTTCCCAGGCATCCTTAACACCTGGCACGTGTTGGGGCTTTCGGCACGTGTACAGCCCCTATAGTAATTTTTCACCTCATGTATAACATACGTTGAGGCATAAATAAAAATCAAATCGGTCCCTCTCAGAAATGTTTTTGGAATCTTGCCTTCACTAAGCTTACTCCAAAGGGGTGAGAAAGAGAAGACAAAAAGTGCAGTCTCTGTGCTGTACAAAAGACACTGTTACTCATCTTGGCTAGATTTGCCTCTCCTCATTGCCACAGCTGCTTGCCCTCAGCATGGGGGATGCCACATGCAGCAGGGCATAGCAATAGTGAGAAATAAGCTACCAGGGGAAAATTCAAAATCAGTTTGCAAATGAGGTGGTGAATGTAGAGGATGACTTGGAGGTGGGGGAGATTCACAGGAAAAGGCTCTTTTTTCCTGCTCAGAGTTGTGAAACATTCGAGTGCCAGAGTCCTGGGGGCGCTGAAGGTACTTTCCCAGTTGTAGTACAGAAATTTCACTCTCCCTTTACATCTTTTCCCAGAAATTGTGTTCTCCCTCCATCCTGAATCCCCCAGAGCTCCACCCCCAAAAACACCTTTGCACAATTCTTTCCACTCTTAAGGAATAGGAATTTTGTCACCCACTCCCACACAGCTGGAACCGCACCCCAAGGAACAGCCCTTTTCCTGCCACCTTTTGTCCTTTTCCCCTCCACAAAGAACTAGTCAGAACCTGCAGTTACCAAAAGGGCTGGTGTTTGACTAATCAGAGCTCTTGCAGAGACTCAGAGGAGTCAGACCCTTGAATTTTTTAATAAAGACTAAGAAATAATTATTGTCTAATGGCTTAATATAGCTTAAAATAAACCCATTAACTGCTGACTTACAAAATACCCTGGCGTCTGTGAATGCTGAGGCAGAACACAGTTGTCAGAGGATTTATTTCCTTCATCTACAGAAAGAATAATTAGGACCAGCCCTAACCAGAATGATATGTGCTAAAGAGACACTTGGCAATTGTCTCCTAAAAATATTCCAGGCAACATGTTTCAAACTAATTAGTACAGAGGCTGTTGTTGTTGACAAGGGACACACAGAAAACATCCCTATCATGGGAAAAACTGCAGAAGTTTTGGAACTAGTGCTGTGGAAAGGGTTTCACATCCGCAAAGGTAGACATGACAGCTGCACATCCTTTCTCTGCTTTAATCAAACATTCCTTTTCATATCTTCAAGAAAATACAGATGAAACCATCAGCCTGCATTGCTTCATGAAAATATTACATTCCCATGAAACATACAGAGTCTCTCTTAAATATGCTTGCTGCTTTAGACAGTATTTCCACTGGTCTGGATCACATATATTTGAAACTTTTCGAGACAAAGGAATAACACAAGCTGATCGCAGGGTCTGACCTCCTTAGCATTTTTAGGAGAGATCCTCATTCTTCCTAGGCACCAAGGATAGACCAAGACACAGTTTGTCTGTCAGCACCCTGAAGGAAGGGCTGGATCTTGCTGGGTTCTGCACTCTCCAAATGCTGTTGGTTCAGTGAGCCAGGAATGGTTGTCAAGATCTTTCTGGGTTGATCTTAAATTGAGCCAAGTTGTTGTAGGTGTTGCCTGCTTCTGGGGGAAAGCTGAGTTCATCACTAACTCTCAGAGCATCTGTGGAGCCTATGGGAGGCCAGCAGAGCAGAGGAGGTCACACAGCATTCACCTCAGCCTGGCTTGGAATTTGCAAGCAGAAAAAATGATCAGAGTACTCAACACAACTGTCCAGCTGAATACTTCTCTCCCATTAACAGATGGATTTACGTTTATCCTCAATGTGGAATCAGGCTTATTTTGGAAGCTTATTTTAAAGTCCGATGTGTTTTTAGCAATACTATTTCTAGTTACAATTTAGAGGTGGCATTTGCTTTCATTCTGATTAATCTGTTAAATAAATATGCAAATATATCAAGTGCTCTGTATAAAAATACATACACACAACAAACAACCCCTCATAATAAAAGCAAGATTAATACAAATATGTACTGTATTACACATATGAAATGGCCATCTAGTTTTGAAACTACAGTGAAACAATTAGACATAAGTCACCGGACATAATCTAAAATGAATCAGCATACATAAAATAAAGGCATTGCCTCTTGAGCATCTCCCATTTAAAAATATACAAAGAACCCAACCAGTGTTGTCTATGCTTTTATAGCTTCTGAATATAAGATAAATTAGGAAGAAGTTTGTGGATTTCTTCATTCAACATCTGAATAGGGAGATGAATAACATGCCACAGATTTTTGGTTTTTTAAAAGAGAATTGTACCCTCCAAGACAATTAAATACCTCCTTTTCACTGAGACCTATATTCAGTTAGGATTTAAAGAGAGGAGTAATTCTTAGTTTGGGTCTCCATACTTAGTGGAATGAGTACTTAACACCAATTTAAACACAGCCTTCAACAGATCATTTTGATTTCTAATGACAAATAGAACAGTGTGCTTAAAAACATTAAAGAAAAATCAATGTACTGTTCACAGATGAAATATCTGACCAACATAAAGTCAGAAAACATCCTATGTGCATTTTGAAAAATCACCTTGTCTTGGGACTTTTTGCCCAGGTATTAATTGCCCTGAGGAGATCTGCCAGCAGATACCAGGGCACTTGAGCATTTCCGTGAAGCACATGGGAAACTGCTGGGGGGCTGTGACTCAGAAATATAATCAACAGTCTTGTGCTTTATGCTCCAGTAAAGATCAGTGCTAGCTAAAGTCAGTATTTAGCCAGCTGAATATTCATCCTCCAAACTGCTTCAGACGGAGAACATAACATACTTTAGCAGAACAGCTGGGGCTACGGTCAGTGAACAGAACCCTTGACTAACCCTGCCACAGACCATCCACATCCCACAGCCCACACAGACCAATGTTTTTTTCTGCATTTCTCGGGGGCAGTCCAATTAGAAGTTATCATTCTCCCTCCATTCCAATAAGCTTTCTTAAAAATGGCACAGACCACTGGTAGTAAATAATTTTTTTCCTGACAGTTCATATCAATATAATGCACAGCATCATAGCTTAATACAAATACTTTACATAACAGACACAAAAGGACATAACAAAAGCATGTAACAATGCAGCTCAGCTACTCTACTATATTACATGGCTGGGAGAGTTGCCTCTCATTTGCTTTGATATTTTCTGTAGAATTTGAACTTCTGGTAGCAATAAGCAAGCAATGTTTCTTTTGGTGTTTTTAAAAAGCAGATGGAAAAAACGTAGATGAAATAGAATTCTGAGGGAATGAGTGAGATCATAGAAAAGCAACTTTTAAAATATCAGCAATCTGGTATAATATAGTAGTTATGGGGGAAAAAATTTTAATAGGCTCAGCATCTCCTAAGTAAAATGGAGCAGAATATAGAGACCTATTCTCAGGAACAAATGCTGTCAGCTTCCCTAGTGATCTCAATTGCTTGATTTGTGCATATGTGATAGAGCTGGGGTCATTTTGTTTTATTCCTTATCTTAACTAACAGACTCATTAAAAACATGCACAAACTTGGACCAATGAAGGCAGAGGGGAGAAGAGCAATGAACATCTCAAAAACTGGAGGATAATTGTACAGGTTCCTAGGATAATAAAGCATAGAAGTTTATTTTGTATCAGCTCATGTTTTCATGACTTTATTACCCCTCCCGAGAAGACTTGCTGTATGTCCATAGATATTTAAAAATAGAGATAAATAAATTTTGTCCGTCTGGGTTTCCCTCATTGCACGCTGTGGCACACCAAGCCAGAAATAATTTTAAAAGGTCACTTTTTATTTATACTGGCAGATTCTGAATGTAGCCACTGCTCTTCCTGGCTGGAAGGCATTACTGAAGGATTCTGATGTTGCAGACATTGTAGAAGGTGCCTTTTGGGTTCAAACTTGAATTTTTTACTCTTGACATTTTTCCTCACTTACTTCTGTACCATGGCATGTTTTATATCTTAAATATCTGTAAGATGGAGTGACTGGGTACTTCTTTAGCTCCACACAGCGAAGACCTTCCATCTGGGGAATAATGATGTAAACTTGCATGCCTCCTACCATCCAGGATACAGTGAGAGTCCTCTGTGTAGGGACTGGGAACTGAAAGCATTATGCAGCTCTTGGGGGTGTATTTCAGAAAGCACATATCAATTTTTAAACTCAGGCATCATTGCAAAGTGATTAAAAAGAAATAGAACTTATGTTTATGTTCAAAGACATCAGTAGCACAGTGCATCTGTGAATTCCTGTTCAAGTTCCACATGATTTTGATTTCCCCAGCCCTGATCTGCCTGGCAGTGCAGTACCATTACACTCCAGTCTTCATGTCAAACTCATGATGATTTTGTGTTTCATTAACAGTCAGGAATTCGTCACAGGCTTGTGTTCGGTCATTTGACAGTTCTTTGTGAACCAAGTGCACCATTTCTTGTGATTTGCTGATATCTCCATTTAATTCACTTGTCTTCCTGTCCTCCACTGCCCCTTTGCCATTGTTAATCACTAGCTTTTTCTTCTGCCCACATCTAGAAAGAAATAAAAATAAAATATTATAAATGAAGACTAATAAAAATAATAAAAAATTGAAGGTCAATATTTAGGAAAATGTGTTTGCAAATTAAACTTGTGTCTGCCCGTGCAGACTTATACCATGCAAAGTGTAAAGTTTCTCCATATTGCATATCTTATTTTTGAAAGCATCCACCATTATATGCATAAAATTTATCAGGAGCTCACTTATCTAATTTATGTCTACTGTTACTACATAGAGCAATAACATTCATTACTGAATGCTAGAAATTTTTTTCTGTCATTTGAATATATCCACATTTATGAACTTTGTAAATACCCCACTATGAGGACACCTTCTAAATCCAAGCTTGGGACCACAGCTTTGAAATTGCACAAATTCTTGAGCGAGCTGAAAATCCGGATCAAGCTTTCACCTCATTAAACAAGACAACTGGATTTTTCTTTGTATTAGCATGTCAAGCCTAGAAGCCAACCAACAGTAAGGAAATATGGAGAACTACTCTTGCTGCTGTCTGCAGCACAGCTCCTTGGAATGCTCAGGCAGGAAATAGGTACTGTGCTTTTAAAGCTACACTCGCTGCAGGGCTGCCCAACAAACTTTATATGTAGCTCTAAATTAAAATACACACACACACATACTTTCTTAAAGAGTCACCAGTCCAAAGCTGATGCACGCTGGTTATCGTGGGCTGGGTATCCTTCAGTGTAGTAAAAAAGTGCTACTTACACAGCTGTCAGATTTACTGTTAAGATGCCTCTCTGGCTACACAGTGCTGGACATCCTACTTGTCCTCAAACAGCCCTGTGTAAACTGAATATGCAGAGCCCAGCATGCCTAAGAGGGACAATGTGTCTGTGAAGTAGGACTTTTAAGTGCCGTCTTCTTAAATGAAGCATATTTTGCCTGAATGACTAATTTGGCTGTTCAATTATACTGTTATGCGTCTGAAATACTATTTTTTTCATGCCTACTGACTCATAGATGAGGGTTATTTTATCTGAAGTAGCTCAGTTCACTCTGCTAATGTTACACACACCCTTGGGAATGATTTCCTGCTCTGTAGCTGTAAAATGCCAAAAGACGCCAGCAAGGAGCTGTGGAGCTCCACAGCCTCTTAAAAGAGCAGCTCAGAGTGCTCTGCAACCAACAGACTAGGAAAAAATGTGCTCACTGCTTCCTGAACAAAAATCTCCACATGTTATATGGTCATTCCGATAAAAAAGAGTTAAGATTCAACATTCAAGCAGCAAATAGTTACTCTGTTAAAAAGCTCAATTTTAACATTCAAGTAGCAAAAAGTTGTTGAAGACAATTGGGAAGTAACCTCAGAACAGCCCCCAGAGAAAAGAAAGAGGTAAAAACTTTATAGCCTATCTTTTAGGCTAGGGTTTTTTCAAATTTCCCAGATAACTTTGCACAGATCACTGCATTACTTTTCATTCCTCAGCTTCTTCATCTGTAAAAGGGAGTACATAAAGCTATTGAGAGCTCTGAGAGCAATGTTAGCATATATGCTTGTGACTGCCAGCTGTGATAGTGCCTCTTGTTCGGAAGGAACAGATTAACAGGTTATCAGAGAATTGCTGTGATTGTCTAAGACAGCCCTTCCTTCACACTGCACACAGACAACGCTGTTAATGGTGCAGGATTATTCCTGGCTCATCCTGTGGCTGTTCATCTCACAACTTCCACTCTCTGTTATCAGGATTTTCCCATTACAAACTAATGGATAGAGGGTAATTAATTTTCTGTGATCTATACACAGTTAGTTTCCATTTACAAGGCCAAACAGTTCACATAGCTGCTGACTTCATGTGAGTGGTTCCAGGTGAGTGTGAAGGCTGATGTGTGACCTGTGCAGGACATGGTGACCCCACAGCCCAAGCCACTCCAAGCTTCGCAGAGGATGCTCTTTCCTGTGTTTTGTTACTCTGCTCTTTGACAAAGCTTTGGAGCCTCTCAAGGAAGAAAACAGTAAGGCAGTGTATTTTGGAAATGTAAAGGTGTGGCCTTACCTTCTGCGACTGTTAACAGCAATGCACACTGCAAGGATCAACGCGAGCACCACGAGAGCTGCAACGATGATCAGCCAGTCTGCAGGGAGAGAGGAGGGAGGGGAGGAGAGCATGTCAATGAATCTCATCTGGTTTTTCCATTTCACAGAACTGCTAAAACACGATCTCTTCTACTTTTTTTACTCTTTTCCTAGCTTCCATGAATGTTTGTTTTACAAAGTCTTTCTGTGCAAATCAAACACATTTTCATCCTTCAGCTATACACAAGCCAGCTCAGATTAAATACCCCATCACTGCTGTTGCCTTTAAGCACTTCGGTGGGCATAGGTGAAGAGGAGCTGTTTCACTGGTTTACTCCAACAGCAAAAGAAAAGGCTTAGCATGACACACCTACAATCCCAGGCACAGAAGCAGGATGACTTTTAGCACATTTTTAGTAAAGCAGGTTTCACAACCTTCCCAGTAGCCTATTCTCTCTTACCATGATAGCTCCACTACCATTAAGATGGGGGTCCTCTCCCGAGAGCTATGTGCTGTACCTTGCTTGTTTGAAACAACTCTCCCTTGCTTAATAAGACTCATACATTTCATTTGAAAAAAATTACCTTTTCTAATTAGTTAATTACGAGTACTCCATGATGAAAAACTGATAGGCATTCTTTTCATAGCATGCTCTTCTTATATCTCCCTTCACTTTTCCCTGCAAACAATGAGTTCTTCAAAAGGTGCTTCAAAAGTTACCTTTCCAAAATTTTCTGTCTGCTTTTCTCCATTTTTTCTCATGTGACTAATGCAATGCCTTGAACTGAACACAGAGTTTCAGCTCTGGACTTGCTAGGCATAAGTAGAGTGGGATAATTACTTTCTCTGTTTTAAAAGTGACTTTACCACTAATAAGTCCCAGAATATATTTGCATTCTTTTGCAGCTGTATCATGGTGTTGGCTTCTTTTTATTCTGTTTTAATCTGCAAGCTCTGTTCTGGAGAGCTTGTCTCAGCTATTATTTTCACTGAACATTCTCACGGATATGACACTATGCGTGTAACTTTACCGAGTTTTGCCTGATTTAATTTCAGTTTATAAAAGTTAATTGAATCTTAATCCCATTCTCCAAATGTATGGTTTCTCTCATCTTAATATTGCTGAAAAATTATATGAGTTACAATATGCTCCATTTTTTGGACTACTAGTGAAATGCTGAATATTATCTGATTCAAAACAAAGCCTGAACAGCTGTATCTGACCTTCATTTTCATCTCTTACTTCAGTTCATATGAATACAATTCTGTACTTGGGTTTTTAAAACGTTTGACTTCAAAAACCTACCTGGTACAGGAGCTGACCTTGGCTGTGAAGCTATATTTATTGTGGTGGTCTCTCCAGGGGAAGTAGTGGATTCATAATGTCCCTCGTGTGGCCCTTGGTTACCATATACACTAGAGGTAGAGCCTAAAGAACAAAAAACCCCATCCATTAGGCCAAATATGCTTGATGAGTATTTAACAGCAAGGCACGAAGACTGTGACTTTCACAACGTAAAAGTCATACTCTAGAAAGTTCATGCTGAAGCAATTAATGAGTGTTTATACTGAAAACTATCACATAGACGATAAGCATCACACTCATCTAAACTATGGCTAGCTTTAGTATTTTGAGAAGCAAAACTCAGGGCTTTCCCCTCTTGTCTCCCTCGTGTTTCAATTTTATTCTGACACAGGATAAAACTGAACACCTAAAACTCTAATGCTGTCATAAAATAGAACAATAGAACAACAATAGTTCTCTGAATGGTTGTGACTTTGACAGCTATAGAGTTGTGACTTTGAGAGCTATACAGTATATTATAAAATCCAAAATATTTTTTTCCTAATAGAAAAAAGTGTTCTCTGCAAACTTAGATGTGGATGCTCTTGTCCTTTTTAATAAGTTGTGTAATTTGGTTGCAAGATGGTATTAGATCTTAAATCAGTCTCTTATATTTTCTATGCTGGCCATACTGCTTAAACTTTTATGCAATTACATTCTTGGCCCACAGTATTACCATAAGGGTATCCCAAGTCTAATATTATCAGCAGACTATAGATACAGTAATTTCATTTGGGACTACTGCTTCATTATCACCACAAGAAATACATTACAGCTCTCCACCTCTCTGAATTCTTCCAGACTCTAATAAATTAAACACTAATCAGCTGTAAAGTTATTTCACTTTGACACACACTACAACTAATTTCTGTCCAGCATTTCTGATCTCATCTCCTAGTAACAGCTGGCAAATGCAAAACTGAGAAGCATGTTTTATCCCCTCTGTGAAGCATAGCCGGCAAGCAGTTCATGAATTTTCCAGATGTTTTTATTATTTTTATTAGCAAGAAACTTATTGACTGGCATGTTGTTTGGTGCTATCTCACAACAAAGGACAGAGCACAAATTCAGCAATGAAGAGTCCTGATCTAGCACCAAAGAAAGCTGACCAGGAGGGACCTACTAACTTGTCTACACTACATCGCAGCAGATTTTTTTTTAAAGTGCTTTATGCCATCTTTGAAAAATGCCAGAGCTTTTCCTCCCCAAAACCCCTTAGACAGGCATTCAGACATTTATTAAAAGTTGTGTGCTTAGAAACCTGCTACATTTGCTGTTCCCCTGAGCACTGAGAAGAAGAAGCAGGGGTCAGCCACATTCCCTGCTGGTCTGGCTCTGGGGAGGTGCTTGCGAGTGGCAGGGAGGGATCCCCAAAAGCTCTCTACATTTCATTTTGGTAACATACTACATTTTTTTTCTTTATGGACTGTTATTTTTTGTTTTCCTTCAGTGGACTGACTTTTTATTCTATGGGAACTTGGACACTTAGTATGATGTCTGACCACAGCTTAAACATTGCTGTAGAAAAAAAGCAGATGAAAAAAAGTGGTACAGTCCATCAAACCATTCATTTGATCAGAGAAGGCCTCTAACAATACATTCATGACTCTTTTACATTCCATTTCACCTATATGGGGCAGCATTACAAATGAATGAACCCTTCAATAAATAAACTTTCTGATGACAATGGTAGTGTCTTAGTAATTCCTGTATACTGTATTCTTAAAAAGCACCGAGAGAAGGTGAATGAAAAAAGGAAGAGTCTCGAGAAAATGGCCTTCTGAGCCTTTCGCCAGGGCACTGACAATGCAAAGATTCAGTGCAGATATTCACACTGGAAAAGGTTCAAACCAGTTCTTACAGGTTTTATGTGCTCAAAACAGAAAGGTAGCAAACATTTTTTCGTAGTGTGTAATGTCTGAACACAAAATTAAGAAGGCAGCTTAGATTAATTAAGTGAATAGGGCCTGTGAAATGAAAGAAATTAGTTTTAGTAGGAAGACATTATTAAAAACAGATTTAGCTTTCCAATAAAATTCTAACAAATACATATTTTGCATTTATAGTGCTATGCCTACGTCAAAATACTATAACCAGGCAATATTGTTAGAGCTGGATTTACTGGTTTATACAAAATTCTTGAAAAATAATTAGCCCAAGTTCTACCTTACAATATATTAATTAATAGTAATGAATTATTAAGGGATTCGTTTTCAAGTGTTTTCTGTATAATGCTGTAAAAATATAGGTACATAATCTTGTTTATGCACAAAGAATGTGCACAGAGCATTGGCCAAATTCTACTCTGGAATGGTTCCACTATCTTCCAAGAAAGTGCATGAAAACAGTGTTTGGATTAGCTGAATTGGGAAAGAAACCCTTACTGTTAGGACAGTTATTTGTATGGAAACTACATCTGGGAATAAGCAAAAGTCCCTTCATTTCCCGTATTATTAGCACGTGACCGCACATAATAAAAATACGAAAGGCTATATGCAGTATAATAAGCAAACACTGTTAACTGCACTAACTTCATCAGAAGAATAACCCTTTGAAGAACAAAGCTGTTCACAAATGAAATGGCAGTTACAGCCCAGTAACAGCTACAATTAATCACTGGAAATATACCAACAGCACATATACCTAGGAAAAATACGGTGTCACAGAGAATCACTTTTCTTTTGTACGTATCCAGCTAATGTAGAGGGGTTACAGGTGGGGAGAAAGTGACAGATAGTTAAGGATTACATAGCTGTCATTTGTGCCCAGCAAAAAAAGAAAGACAAAATGCTATCACAAATGTATGGGCACGAGCAGAAAGTTTGCACTTCCTTCACTTCAGTAGTTGTGTTACCACATGCTAATAACAGAATATAAGAAAAGTTTATTTGCAAAACACTCGTTTCAGCCTTTTAGCTAATGGTTTTACCAGAAAGAGATACCCTTCATGACATCTTATCAGCAGGTTAAAACCAGTAACAAAACCCAAAAAGGAAATCATAATATGACAACCATTTACCATTATGCTTAGTACACATTTTTGGACAATAGCCATTGTCCACAATAACAACTTACTGATGGATAAATTAAAACGGTTATAATTCATTGTTCTTACTGGTAGTAAGAGGAGTCTGCAAGGGAATAAAACGGTCTTCAATGTCTGAAAAAACTTCAGGTATCCCATGGACATGGGAACCATCTGTGGTGTTTGCTTGTCCACCTTCCCTTCCAGGTGCAGTGCCAGCTGCCAGTGGCTCCTTGGTTGCTTTCACTTGGTCATCATCATCCACGGAGTCTGTGACTGTCATGATGGTGGCATGATCAGGGAGCACTCACAAAAACCACCACCCACAGCATTTCCTGGGCCACAGCAAGCCAGAAAGCACCTCCACCTTCCTCATGCAAAGCACAGAAGGAGGAGAGAAGACATGAAGGCCTCTCCTTGTTCTTCCACACTGTCACTGGCTTCTAAAAGACCCTTAAGCTCCACATCTATGCTCAGCATGTTGGAGCCAGATGCTGGTGACATATACAGATATCAGTGACAGATGGAAAGGGGAGACCTCCAGAAGAAGAGACTGTAGCAGCAACAACCTGACCCTGTAACTCAGGAGTGAGCGGCCTCACTGGTGTCGGTCTTGCCTGGCAATACACAGGGGAAGAGAAGTAAGAAACTGATGGCAGAATTTAAGGGATGTAATTCTTCTATGAATGCCCTGCCCTCACCAGTGATGACACTGAGTTGGGACACCACTCCCCAGTGATGGCGCTGCTGCCAAGTCACAGGAGCAAGGTTAATCATCTGATTAACCTACCAGAGCACCTCCACCACACCAGTCATGGTGCCAAAGCAGATCCAGTCTGATCCCACTGATGCACAAGAAAGGAAGATGAGGCTGGTGATTCAGAATCACCAAAGCACATATCTTGCAGAACATTTAGGAGATCACCCAAAAACATGCCTCAGCAAAGGACAGAAACCACCAAGTGTACCAGCAAGGAGTCCCTTATGCCTTGTCCACAGATCCCGTGACAGATTTTTCACTGCAAGTCCACAGTAAGAATGAAGATCCCCAGGATGAGAAAGATAGTGAAAGGAGTAATCTTCAGAATAATGTCTCATTTCACACCAGACATGAGAAATGAGTATGATCAATTATTCTTACTGGTATCCAGCAGAAGAGAGTCATTACCAGTTTTGGTCACACTGGCTGTGGTCCTGTGAAAGACTTCATCTCTGGGCATAACCGTGGGATTTGTGATGCCTTCAGTGCCCTGTGCTGGTTCATCATCCGAAGGCAGAGGTGTTTGAGTTGGCTCTTTGTGGTGGGCACCATCAGGGGAGGAAGCAGCTGTTACCACAAGGTGAGGTGCCCATGCTTCCTGGGTTGTATCTTCTGGTGCCAGAACATCAGTGGAGGCTGTGACTGTTGTGATGATGGCTAAGTTAACTTTAAAAACATTTTAAAAATGCACCTTACGTATTACTCCCTCTTTATTTTAGCAATCTCTACCTTTTTATTTATTAGCCTATGTGGAATATGCAGTGAGAAGAAAAAACAAAACAAAACAAAACAGCCACAAGCAAAGAATGTCCTCTGTATATGACACACTCTTTTTGGGTTGTCTGTTCCTTCACTAATATTCACAATGGAGTCTAAAATACTAGTTATGAAAATACCTAGTAAACGCTATGTTTAGAAAAGAGAAAAAAGCAATATTATTTTCAGAATGAATATAAGAATTCCCGTTGTTACACAGGAATTAGATTAGAATGACTTAATTTAAAACGTTTGAACAAATTGCTAAATCATACTTGGGTTTTCATATTTGCAACTGATCTGTCAAACCTCATAAAGCTTGAAAACAGTGAACTGGGAAACTTCACAGAATCTCATTCATATTTAGAAAACATGAGTAGATGATAGAGAACACAACTATATTTTAATCCACAAACTGTATTTATAATTCACACAATCTATAGTTTTCATAGCTCTCTGGCAAATCCTAAGTGTTGAGGATTAAATAATCCAGATGAAAATTGATTTTAAGGAAGAAAAGCAAAAGGATAACTGCTAATTTTTTCCTTAGAATTTCTTTTTTAGAAAATGCGGGATGAAAAGATGTAAGAAGTTCCAAACAACTACAGTATCATAAAAATACATCTTATTGTATTAAATTAAAAAAGCAGTATTTTGAATGAGGATAATTTTAAACGGATAACACACAGAGTTTAGGAATTTAAGTTAGGACCTTGCAGAACTACATGAACAAACCCCAGTGAATTATTTCAAATTTTACAGTATTAAGAGGATATGTTGAAATATTAAGACCAGGAACAACCAGACAAGAAAAACAAACATTTACACTACGAGCCACCTCTAAAAAGCAACTGCTTTCTCAGTTAAAAATAAACCTGAGCAAAGTCAGGAGACATAAGGAACGGGACGCACAGGAAAAGAAATATCCTTAAACAGACAGGAATTCTTGTTGGGATATTCACATGCAACAAAATCATAAAAACCTTTGTGCTGCAATTTCACAACAAGAATGCACACTATGAAGGTAAGAAAAACAGGGAAAGAAGTCAGTTTCAGAAGAAATAATGTCTCATTTCACACCAGACATGAGAAATGAGTACAGTCCATTATTTTTACTGGTACCCATCAGAGGAGATTCATTACCAGCTTTGACCATAGTGGCTGTGGTCCTGTGGAGTACTTCATCCCTGGGGGCATCCGTGGGATTTATGATGCCTTCAGTGCTCATTTCTGATTCATTATCCCAAGGCAGAAGTGGCTGAGTTGGCTCTTTGTGGTGGGCATCTTCAGGAGAGGCAACAGCTGTTACGATGGTTTAATAACAGATGATTTAAACACAGATTATTTAATAGCTGTGAATTCCACGTGTATGCTGCTGTGGCCTTCCCATTACCATCCCATGTGTCATGCCAGTTTTATAGATTCCTGTCTCTCATCATTTTATGAATGAACCAGAGTGATAAACATTTCAATAAAGTCTATGAAAAGAACACTCTTTTGCCAGGTGAATATTCACAAATTGAATGGATTAACCTCTTGAGGTACAAATACTCGTAAGTATGAATTCAAGTTTATGATAAAGACAGGCTGGCAAATAATATAACTTATGTAATGAGCTGGACGCAATTTCACAGCCACGCTTCACTACAGAATGAAAAGCCCTAGAAGTGGTGTTGGCAAGTAAAGAACAAATGTTTTATACGGAGCTAAAATTGAAATCTTCTGTTTCACCACCACCCAGACAGAGCACAGAGAAAATTAACCACCGTACAGTTTATGTCATTATTTTAAGAGATCGGTAATTACTGCTCGCTATGAGTTTATGCAATATCTTTCCAGGAGAGGCCATCTGAGAGACAGGAGTGATGCAACACACATAACAGACATTATTACTAGTACCTGTAGTGGAAGGCTCTCTTTCATGATTGTTCTCTCTGGAAGGAATAACTCTATCCGTTACAGCAGGCTGTGTGGCATAATCCTCTCCCTCTTTCAAGCCTGGATACACCAATGGGTCTTGTGCTGAGTCGTTCTGTTTGGCCCCATGGCTGGGGACCATAGCTGTTATGATGATGGTGAAGTAATTATGAACTCAGTATATACAGATCCATTTCTCACATTATTCTCCTCTTTGGTTCTTGTCTCTAAGACAGGCCTTGCTCACACGTCTACTACATTTAATGGCAAAGAGAAGTAAAGTAGATTTGCTTCTCATGCTGGTTTATATTTAGAAAAGCTGCCTATTGTCATCAGTAGGACCAACTCCTTCCTTAAGCCGAGCATATGCTTTTCAGAACCAAGGTGTCTTACTGTTTTTCAAAAGTATTTCTCTGAATCTTGCTGTTGACTTTGTATTGTTGCGTATCAAACCAATATTCACTGATGCAGAATTAAAACCTCAAAGGCATAAATAACTGCAAGGATATGACCCATCAGTAAGATTTTAATCACAGGATTTGAGTGTGTTGACTATATCCAATCTTTTCCCCTCAAAATTTCACTGTTTCATTAGTTGCAGCATCTCCAGGAAAATACACAAGGAAGTATGACAAAGGGGAATGCTAGGTCATGCTACACTTTCGTGAATGGTGCACACAATGAATAAGGCAGCATTCAGCTGGACAATATTTGATATTGCAGTTATTTAGAAAAACACTATCCATATCAACCAACCCGTAGTTTTTATCCGATAGTCACAGTAAAAGAGTACCCAAATCTTGTAAGAAGCCTAACCCTTCTTAACCTCTTCAATCCAATAAGAGGGAAAAAGAAAAAAAAAAGCGAGAAATTTGCCACAGTGTGTTACAATTTTAACTGCAATTAGGCCATTATGTATTGCTATAGTAGTGTAGTATAACAGATTATCAGAGACCTGTATTTGATAGTCCACAAGAGCAGATGATGACAGTGGTGCATTCACTCTTGGCAGTGCTTAGCACTGCTGGCACATCTGCCATTAACTTATAAGTTTGGTATGCTCACACGAACAGAAATTAAAATATGTCAATTTTCAGTTACCTTTATGGGTAATAATAAACTGTATATACCTATACAGTATAATTTGTATCTTTTATGTTTCAGTTGATTCAACCAATGGAAGAGAGAAGCCTCTCTTATTCTACATTACGCTTTCTTTTCTTCCCTTCATCACTAGTATCATCTTGCCATAGTTCAAAAGTGGGATGAGTAGACCTAAAATATCTATTTTAGATAATTTTTTAAAAATATAACTGCCGTTAACAAAAACTGGAAAAAAGAATGCCAGGTCTAATAATGGCTTGCAACAGGGGAGTGAACACAGTTCCCAAATGAGAGAAAAATACAACACACATTATTTTTCCATTTAAACTTTCTCTCTGTTTCCTACACACAAAACCCTGGTAGACAGCTTGTTGAAAGCTTGTGACTGCATGATTCGCAACACAAAACATAGGAGACAGTTACAAAATTAACCTACTAAAGGTCGTGACATGCAAGACAAACAGAAGAGAAACATCCAGGAACAAGTCTGAAGAATAGACTAACTAAAAAAAAAAATAATAACATCAGGATTGCTCAGGTTTATTCACAGAACTTATGTTATGGACTCAGAATGCAAAAATGTTAGTAAAAAATCCTAAAACTAAATCTTTAGAAAACCCTGAAAATTTACTAAAACGTGACCTGTAATATTACCTGTAGAAGTTTCCTTTCTAAAATAATTTTCACCTGCAGTAGTAAATTCATGATGTTCAATACTGCCAGTGGTATTTGCAGGATTCTGTTCTTGACTGCTCCCTCCAGAATGAACGCTGTGTAAGAGTGGATGTTGGGTTGGTCCTTGACGTTTTTCGCTTGTAACTAGTGCTGATAAGATGATGATCGAATCAATAATGATCAAAATACCCAACATCAGTCATATTATCCTTATCATCATGGTCTACAAAGAAAGGGTGTTTGGCTTTTGCGTTTTGGCTTTTTCTTCTTGTTGTTGCATTTCATGAGAAATGAAAGATGAAAGAAAACAAAAGTCCTTTGGAAACCTTATCACACAAAAGCATCACCAGGAGCAGCAGAAGATTTAAGTACACTAGCAAGGATCCCAATGACCAGTGGAAGGTAAAAGATCCGAGAAGCAGAAGAGCTCATAGAAACAACAGCTTGCATCTCTATTTCATATTTATTAATACTAACTTAACTCTTGAGTTTGTGTATTCTGGGTTTTTAAAGTGAAAAAGCTGATGAACTTTCTCTTTTGAGTTATCTCAATTGCACAATTACAAAGCTGGTCCTGAGGAAATTGTAATTTCTTCTGAGATTGGATGAATGAAATAAGTAGGTTCATGTAAGTAGATAAGCATACTTATTTTGAACTCAATAATAATTAAGGCTCTTACCGATAAAATTAATTCATTGCTCACTCTTTAAGTTGCTGTTGTTTACACAGCAGAAGATGCAGTCAGAAATCAACTGAGGTACCACCACCATAAGAGATGTTCTAACAGAGGTTTGGAAAAGATACATCAATAAACCTAACATGAGCATTAGAATTCAGCTGGAAACATATTTGCCTTAAGTATCAAACATTTCCATGAGTGGTATATTACAAGTAAAGCTAAGGTCTTTAATCAGAGCATGCAAAGAATGAGCTGGACCTGTTTTAAATGTCATAAGCCACCAGACAGAGAAACTATGCTATTTCCCAAGAAGGGAAGAACTGGAGGAATATTTATCTTCACATTCAGGCAATGAAATGTTCGTAAAGAGAGCATTCATGCAAATGTAATTCATTATTTTTAAATTAAACCTAATACATATATATTGTCTTACAAAAAACAAAGAGTTAATATTAATTAATGTATGAATACAACTGATCTAACAGTACTTCACCACTAAAAGAATGTTATCACAAAAACTATTTTAGTATGATTACAGAACCTGTTCTAATGCCAATTGTATAAACTTCTGCTGTTCAAAACAATCTCAGAATCAGAAAGACAGCAAAAATAGCTTGAGAATGCACTCTGTAAGCCTTCGCCTACAGAAGATTTTAGAATTGAACATTTTGGTATCTCAGTTGGCTACTGGCACTAACATTGGTAGCAAGATGATCACATTCATCTGGAAGTAGTATATTATCCTTTGTAGGACAGCTAATGTGTTTGAAACACTAGCTCCCTTTTTTGTCTTTTGTCTTCAGATCTTACAATAGAAATTTTTGAAGTGGAAAAAGGGAATATTCTTTCTCACCAAAATGGGTCACCAAAAGTTACAGTCTTCTCAGTTTTATTGCACACTACTGACAGTGCAAACTTAAAAATACCAGAGATGTGAGGGGAAGTGGCAAGAAATGAACTTTAGATGCATAAGATAGACTTGGAGTGACAGGTGAATGTTACAGATGCCACCTCTGAGGGCTCTGGTACAAATAATGTAAAGGTATTACACTGAACTGAGGCTAACAGAATGGGAATTACAAACAGCTGCACCACGAGTGTCATACTTCACTGAATAATATCAGAAATCTAAGTATTATCTGAAATGCTTGATTGCTTTACCCCTGCTAGCAGAGCTAGGATACTCCTCCTCTTCATCTGTAAAGGTGGGGTTCCAATGGTCTCTTGCGGTGATTTCCAGAAGTGTTTCGTGTTGTGAGTCCACAGCTGTTGGGACAATGGAGGATTCAATGCTGACTATGCCCTAAAGCTACTGTCCGTGTGTGCCAAAAAGGTGATGGAAAATGGAAGTTCTTGCACAGCCTAGCTATAGTCTCTCTACTCTTCTTATCACATCCCTCCACATCAAACCAGTTGTTCTTTTCTTTGCATTGGACAGATGCAAAGTTTCCCAAGAAAAATGGGAAAAACAAGCAGCAGAAAAATAACGTATAGCAGAAGTAATGCAAAACCATTACAACAGTTGGGGACATCTAAACTCACGTTTTAAGAATAATGCTGGACCTAAGGAATCTGGCAGATGTCTCAATACACGTAAAACATGCTTTCTAAGTACTCAAGAAGTACTCAAGAAGCATCATGTTTGAATATCCGCAACTGAGCAAAAAAAGCGATGGTCAGCAAAAGAAATGAGAGCACCTTGACAACCACCAGGTAGCCACTGTTAGTCAAGAAAGTTATAATAGGATTAAAAAGGTAAAACAGAACTTCCACAAGAGTCTTTGACCAGAGATCGAACACACTTTCACCCATGGAACATGCAGACACCACTAGGCCATCAAAGGTATGGAACGCAGCATACCTGTGGGACAAGTTACCAATGCAGAATCTCAACGATAAACACCAGAACTATCCAAAGCATAGGAAGAAAAATAAAAAGTCCCAAAGCAAGATGAATTGCTGATTTTGCATTTTCTACTAAAAACAGAAACCACTGCCAAAAAAAAGCAAATACTGCACTATATTCAAAAAAATAAAATGCTTACGAGCAGTGACTGCTCTTATTTAAGAGCACAGATAACAGACATATTAAGATGTACTCAAATTAAACAAAATTACAGAAATAGAACAAATTATTATCTTTGTACAAATAAGAGCATTAGAGTATAGTCATTAATAGTAACATCTGTGCTAAAAAAAAACCCCAGGGCTGAGGCCATTCCCTGGTCATAAAGCCAAGTAGTGGACTGTGTACTTCAGTGACACACAGCATTTAGCCTCGACCTTCATATGTGGTGTTTTTCTGGTTTTCAGACAAAATTATTTCATCTATGGATGGCTTTTGAATTAAAAAAGAGTTATCAGATGAGCACGGTGGGACTATTCATACCAGGAAAATAAGGCTATGTATTAAAATATCTCAGTTGTACTATTGGATGATGCCTAGACATCTGATCTCACAAAACAAATGAGATGATGTAAGAAGACTGCATGGGAAGTGTGCAGAAGGTAGCAAACATGAGACTGTTTCGTTGACAGTTCCCAGTGAAGAAGGGACTTGGGGTTTGACCTTACCAAATTGTGCAGGAACAATTATAAGTAGATAATTCCACAGACAGGAAGTCTGCTATTGAATAGTTGTAGGTTATATATAACTTAAACTGAAATTATTTTAACAATTAAAAAAATTAATAGAATGAAAGAAACACTTTTTCTTCTTGGAAAATCATGAGCAAATGCAAACATTTGAATAAGCATGAAACTGAGATGCTTATTCTAAGTAGTGAAAGAAGAGACGTCATTTTAATCATGCAGACCTCAGATAATTTTCCAGTCATGAAAGAGGCATTTCTGAAGGGAACAGCTGATGAGAAGATCATCCAATTTTCACACAATATATGTGCAGCAGAGCAGGAGGAACATCAGGCAGGACAGGAAAAAGAAGAAAACATCCAAAGACAACAGAAGTTCCTTACTCGTACTTGGAGCACCCTCGTCCTTGGCCACACTCCTGCCCCAGCCTGGAAACACTGTGGGGTACATCATCTCCTCAGAAGAGTCTTCATCATCTGAATCACTGCCACTGGAGGTCACGTCTGCTGTGATGATGTTAAATCTGCCATGAAGCCCTAACCCGCAAGGCCTTCTGCTGGCAGCAGTTCTGCTTTCCCGTCTCCCCTACTCGCAGCCTGACAATCACAGAGGAGAATTTACAGCCCCGTGCTTCCCAGGGGCCGTATCTGCTCCTGGCCTCTGCACTCACAAGGGCTTCACCACTCTGCCATGGCCCTGCTGAAGCTGCTCCAGTGCAGCTCTCAGATACACCTCGGGACCCCTTGCATGCTCACAGCACTAACCATGCCCTGTCCTCTTCTAGCAGGGAGAGCAGAGCGTACTGGCTTGAAAACCTTTCCTTCTTCTCTCCTATGAGACCTTCTCATCGGAACAGCCTGCTCCTAATTTGCTCCCAAACAGGAAAAAGAAAGACCCAAGTCCACGCTTTACAGAATGACTCCCATACTCATCCCTCTCAGGCAGGCAGAATGCCTCCATGGCACATGGACAGTGTGGACAACTGCCCTATTGCTACCACGGGTACAGTCCGTGAGACAGAGCCCAGGACTCTGCTTTTCCCACTTCAAGCACGGTGCAATGAACAGCAGTGACAAATGCCACACGTTCATCCCCCGTTCCACTTAGAGTTTGTGGACCTTGCTGCCCTGGTCTCTGGTAACTCAGCCCCTCATCAAAACACCCTCTTATCGTGGCAGTCTTTACCCTTGGTTGCAGGCGTGGGTTCTTGTGTCTTATCTCCAGGATTCAACCACCACCAGTGGTCTGAGAATGGATTCCACAAAGCCGGGGTGGTGGTTTTCTCCACGTTGTCATGGTGAGGCCCTGGAGCTGTTAGGATATGGCTCATTTAACCAAGATCTTGTGATTATTTCTTGAGAAGCAACTTTTCCTCCAGCAAAGTCAAGTCCACCAGCACCAGCACCTTGAGCACGCTCATGCCCCAGAGATGGATGTGAGAGCAGGGCGAATGTATGAACCCACGGTGTCATTACATTCCTCCAACACGTAGCCAGATGCAAGCACTTTTGGCAGTCCCAGGCAAGAAGAACACACTGCCTTGAGAGCAGCCATCAAGAAGCCCAGTGGGGCTTTTCAACCCTCCACATTCCATAAGGTTAATGAGTTCCTCACAGGCTCTGACAGCAGGAGAGAGTAGATAGTCTTAGAAATAGAGTCCAGAATGAGGAACATCCACCAAGATGACATAAAATCAAAAGATGTAAGAAGTATCCATGAAGCCAACGCTGCCAAGAACCTGAACTCCAAGCTGAGGCCATTCCACTCAAAAGGCACATGCACTCCCCTTGCCCTGATGCTGTCAGCTAAATGCACACCAGAACCACTTTCCAGGTAGGCATTAGTACAGCGTGGGGAGAGAGGCGCAGCTTTATTCCTATCACATTACCAATCCACAATATTTTCTCAGAACACAGCCTATAAAACACCAAGTTCTACAGGTTTGTGATAGATATTTATGAATGGAAAGAGGTTTTATTTACAAGAATCTACAGCCTTTTCATCCACTGTGCATCCAAATAGGTATTGGCATGCAAAGAGAAATAAATGTGTCTATCACATATGGAGGCAAAAAATCAGTCAGAGTTACTGTTCAAGTAAGTAGCTCATCGATCAATAAGTCCTACATCTGATTCATGGCTCACCTAGAGATGAATTGTAATTTGTTAATAACAAAGAGTAAAACTTGTTTTGGCAAGGAGAGAAAGTCAGTGGTAAAGTGCTGACAGTGTATTAATCTGGACCATTAACTTGATGGAGAACACCACCAATAATGTCCAAATCCAGAGAAATAATGAATGTGTATCGTCTGAAGAACAAGGAGCTGTGCCAGCTGGTCATTTCAAACCCATAGCAAAGAAGTCTTTAGATTAAGCTAGATATCTCTTAAAAAAACTTTAACTTTACTAATGAATTGTACTACATGTCGAGAGCCACCAATTTTGCTTCCCACTTTAACACACTATAGAATTAGATAAATAGATTTTCAGCCATCTATCTAAAGATATATGACAAATACTTTTCTTTGCTTGTTTCTTAATTTTCTACTTTCCTGTCTGTGGGATTTTTCTCTGGGAAATTAATTGTGGCCAGGATATTCCAATGGACCTGTACTGCTATACGAGCTAAATAACAGATATTGGGGCATGGCTTTATCTTCTGTTTTGGACTGTTCTCCATGTCACTTTCTCCCTTGCTACTGAATATTTGATGACTTCTCAGAGAGATGCATAGCTTATACTTTACTTCTTTCTAAAAGGAGTGCCAGGTTACTGATTCATTTATAACACAGTAGAATTAAACTAAATGAGTTAAAATCTTTGGCATTAAAGTGATGTTGCTGGGTAATACCCAAAGCTATCAAAAAAGCCCATGTGCATTACTTCCATTATCTTTTTTTTTTCCCCCAGAGGACCAGTTTATCAATCCTAACCCAGTAAACAAACATGCCAATGCTATCACTTCTGCGATACACATTTACCAGTATTGATGCATTTTATCACATCATTCTACAGTTTTTTTGATCTTTTCAAATCTTATATATCTCTGGTTTTCTCTCTGTAAAACAGTCTTGGCCATGAGAGAGAAATGCTAGCAACAGGAAGGGACATACATATTCAGGATCAATACATTTGATAATCAGTTATTAAATTGAAAATGGAAAGCTTTCCTATACGGAAACAATGCACGGGTTTTTGCAGTGGGTACAGAAACACCTGTACAAGGAAACACTAAGTCACACATGCACACAAAAGCAAACATATAGGAAGGACAAATCACCATCAGAGTCAACCAAACTCCCCACTATTACCAGGTGGGATTTTCTCCACCCTCTTACGGGTAATATTTTGTAGCAAAAGGTTTCACTGGAAACAAGCACCATAAAATTCTCTACTTTTTTCAAGGTTTGGGGTAAAATCAACCTAATATTTCTTTTTCCATCTACATACTTATAAGGGGTTACTAACCTTTACATCCTCTGAGAAAAGATGCTCGGGTTTAATAATTTATGTATTTTAGCAAAGCTTTTGCTAACTGTGAAATGCATACAATCATCTTTCCTCTATCCTGTGATTTCTAAATACAGTGATGAGGGCACCATCTCTCCAAGTCACATAGACCATTTAGCCAACTATCAGCAACCAACAGACAATCAAGCAAATTCCTCATGGATTCCCCTGGTGGGGAAAAAAAAGAAAAGTGCCAGTGGGAAGAAACTTCCATTTCTATCAGTCTGATCTTTACTACAACATGCCTCTGTAGATTTCCTCCGTATAATTAAAATGTTCTCCCTTTAGGTTCGCTTTATTTTCTGAGGCAGAGATCTTTATCACTCTAACCATAAGAAGTAGTGTGAACATATGTACATTATTTCCACTTTAAAATGTGGAAGACGACTTCAAAAGCTTTTTATTTATTGTAGCTGCTGTGCACTACATATTTGATAAAAACATCACAAGTAGTTTTTCCAACTCAGTAAAGCTATTTAACGAGAAAGAAGAGAAAATAGCTACTGTTCTTTTGGGTCCTCAAAGACTGTGGAGCCACCACAAAGCCCCCAGTTTTTTCTCATGCACATTGCCAGCAGCAAGGATGAAATTAGTTTTTGCACTGCACAAATGGCTTGGCAATTGGAACTGCCATATAAAGCACTGCCTTGGTTAGCAAGGCCGTGGTTTTGACATGAATTTCCTACATTCACAACCATAAATATATTAGAATAACAGACAGTTTCATCACGAATCTACAAAAATATTCTTTTCTACCTCAGAAGTAAATTGGCTTCAAGTGATAATTGGTTGTACTAATTTGTGGTGCCTCATAGAGTAAGTAGGTGTGATAAAACAGCCATGGGAAACCCAAAACAACAATCTTTCTGAGCTCAGGTACAAGCATCGAAGCAAATATACTGTAAATGATTTTGCTCCCCTTGTCTCAGAGAGTGAAGTTCATTTTCCAGTTAACCAGTCTGGAAAGCAGTCTTTCAATGTCTTTCCAATTTTTGAGGTGCTGTATACTTCACCACTTACCAGAATGCCCTTCTGGAAGAAGAAAGCAGTTTTAATGTGATCTATTTTTAATGTAGTTATTAAGAAACATAAATCTTACTAGTACTTGCAGGATACTGTCCGTCATCTTCTTCATGGAAATCACCAGCCACTGTCCCCAAAGAGATGTCAGGTGACACAGATCGAAATTCATCATCTGTGTGGTGATGGATAAATCATTACTATCTCATTAGCTCAGCTGCAATACAGTACTCACAAGTACTTCAACTATTCTACCCTGCAAGCTTCATTCCTTCGTTTATTGGTCCAGGAGAGGAGAAGGACGCAGACCCCACATAAGCTTACCTTACTGACACAGTAAGGATATCACCCAAACAGATTATTTGAAGAGGACAATGTGTTACAGTGATAATGAACATTCTGGCAACGATCTGTTCATGTGATACAAGATCTCGTTGTACCAGTACACCATGAGGACAGGGATTCTAGAGCAATGAGCGAAGTTAGTTGCATTTCCCCTCTGCTGAGATATATTCTGAGGTTTAGTCCAAATATCTAGATTATGCATGCCAGCAGAGTGGGTAAAAGTTGTAATGGCAATCAACAGAAATACATAGCACCCACCTTGGGGAATGTGGGGAATGTTTCTGATCCTAGTTCCTTAGCAAGAGAATGTTAGGATTTACCTTTCATGGTGCTAGCTACATGTCAAAACAAGCATAACATGCCATGAGTGTACCACCAGTGAAAAGTAATTTTATAATCCTAATGCTTTTTTTTTTTTTTTTTTTTTTTTTTTTTTTTTTGTATTTCAGTTTATATTGAGGATAGTCATGCAAAATACTGGTATCCTTCACTAGTAAATTATTGGTGATTTGATAAAAAGCCTGTAGTTACACAGTAAACTTAACTGTACTTAGAGGATGACTTATACCTATATCCCTTATGTTCAATGGGAGTGAGTCTTTCAGACCTCTGATAATTTCAGCCACACAAGCAACATAAAAGTTTAAATAAAATAAGTAGAAAAGAATATGGCATTTGTATTTGGCAGGGCCCCATGAAATTAGTGTCAACCTACTGTCCTTACCATAATCTTTTCCAGGAATTCCTTTTTCACCTCCTCCAGAAGTATGATCTGGCAGCTGTGAGACAGGAGTAGGACTTCCATAATATGAGGGGCTGGATCTCCTGATGGAGGTATCCATGGGAGTTGTCTCATGAGCTGATCCACTGCCTGCATTTTCCTCATCCCCCCCTGAGGTTAAGGGCTCTCCGCCGGTGTGACGTGTGCCATCTGCGTTGTAGCGGGAGCCATCCGCGTTGTCAATGACTGTGGAAAGAGAATTAAACAGCTAATGTCGAGGAGCTACACAGCTGTAATGAAGAGTAACACCTACGGATTAATAACAGTTCATCCATTTTTGCCCTCCTATCTAACCTAGATAATACATTACTAAAATATGTCTAATGTAAATATGCCGATTTATGTATTCGTCACATTTGTAGGGCCTGCCTTGCATCACTTATTTTTATCAAACTGCTTGATTTTAACATAAAATCTTGGCATTTGTAAAGTCAATCAGTATTTTAGAATTGGAAGAAATAATTCATTACGAGCGGTTTTTTTCCGCTTCCACTCACTTTTCTAACGAACAGCTCAAATCAGATGTAGGAAGGTTGCAGTCTTAAGCAAATTCCTTTATTTCAAAGGGATATTAGCAGCTCTGAGGTGCCAAAAATCTCAAATACCTATATAAAACATGTCTGGTACCCTGAGACAAACCAAGCTCCATAGGATTTAGGGGAAGATAAGTGACTAGCTGCTTTGATTTCTATTGAACACCGCTTAACTTCTTTTTCTTATGTTTGGCTTGGTTTTTAATATTAGTGATTGTTTATGTAAAAATAAGATAACCAGTTGCTAAAAATTTAGCAAGTGCATGTCTTTCTAATCAGTACAGTACCTGTTTCATCCTGATTACTGAGTAAAGAAGTATCTATTTTTACAACTGGCTCACATGTTATTTCCTTTGTTTCTGTGAAAGAAGGACAATAGAAAGTATTAATTTGAAAAAATAGATTAAAAAATCACATATATACCCACATCAATTGTATGCAATCACAAAACGTCAGCTTCAGATGAGGACAATTGAAAACAAATTTTCAAACAAATGTTATTCACCGATGTACCACCTTCGCAGGTGGGGCACTTTGATTGTTCTGTCAGCTAACAATGAAATTCTCCATTTCCATAACCATTCCAGAAAATGGTTGCAATCAATGCCAGTTAAAACAGCCTTATGACCCAGTTTCAATGCAGGCAGACCCACTGCCATAGTGGCAATGGCAACTCTAATCCTTTTTAGCTGACGAGACTCCGTCCTCTCTGTGGAGGGTTCTGTAAGAACTCTCTGCTTCCACTATGAATGTCACAGTCTACTGAAATTCAAGATCCTTGAAGTTAGTTTACATTTTATTTTCAAATAGTGTGTTCAGCATCTGTCATGGACTATATACACTTTCCTAATAATTTACTAAAATATTTCTAACTATTAAAAAGTTCAAAACCTTAGATGAAAGCGTTCTGCTTCTGACCCACATTGCCTCACGTTTAAATGGAGATTTGCCTGAGCAAATACTGAATGAATCTGCAAACAGGAGAGCAGCAGCCGTGTCCGTGGGCCTGCGATGGCCATGCGAGCTGCTGCGGGTGGCAGCCACTCCTAAAACACAAAAAACTGCTTTTGGCTGTAAAGCTCACGTGTGCATGAACAGAACAGCTGGGTGCCATGGCTGACAACAGTTATGTCTTTCAGATTCACTGCTGCAGTGGTTCGCTTCACTAAGCCATTATAATGAACTGTTCTGAAGCTGCTAAGTTAGTCCCAAGGCCAGAAAAATTATTTAGTTCAAAACACACTAATAACAAAATGGTCGTTGCTGACATGACAGATACACTTCTAGAGGCTGACAAAGCGTATTTCTTCTCAGCTGAGAACCAGGTTATGTTTATTATACAAGCCCTCATTCCAGTACCTTAAGTAGGAGATTATATATGTTATTTTTAGTTAATTTGTTTCTAAAATACATCATCAAATCATCTCCTTACCTGTCTCATTGTAACAGTATGCATCATACCGAGCAGTTGCATTTTCCGAAAGTTTGCGAATGCCAGTGTAATTTGCTGCACAAAGATGATAGGGTTTGATCCGTGGGATAACAATATACTCCTCCACAAAACCGTACCTGGGAAGAACAGAGGTAAACAAACCATTATTTACATTGTTTACATACTTATATTATTTATGTATTTATAAACATTACTTACTATGGCAGATGTCACCTCAAACATCAAGAAACTACAAAGAAGCCATTATTTTTTAACGGTGCATGCATTTATCCATACTATTTTGTTGCTTTTTTGTTCCTTTTTCATTTGGGCGCTCATTTCTCACATGTAGCTACATCAGTCTCCCATCACTCAACATCATTTTGTGTTTAATTTCTAGAGCTAAACCATTTAAACTAAAGAACCATCTTATTAGGTAGAGGGATCAGTTCCAGAGCAAGGGAGTGAAAGTGAGGGAGGCAAGTGCACTTTTTGTTCAGTGTGAGTTTGCATTACCTCTCACTAAATTCCCATTCTTTAGAGATTCACGTTTTCATTGCTTTGACATAACACTTCACAGAGAAATGTTGAGGGCTCAATTTATGGTACCTGAGCAAGTTTAAAGAATGATTGCAACACACATCATTTTCTGCAAAAACTGACAGCCTAGTAAAATATTCAAATACAAGACTCATTCATCCACAAATTCTTACTGCATCTTTCAGTTGAACAATGTGATCATTGTGCACGGAGCTCACGTAATTCAGTGAAGCCTGTGGTTACATAATGTACAATACATTATTACTATTTTGCAATCCTATAACACCTGATTGATCCCAATGTATTTAACTGAGAGATGTGATAGAATGGTAACAAGAACTGGGGTTGGTTTAGGTTTTGTTTTACTTCTTGAGGGGAATGATTTATCAGGGAGGAGTAAATGTCACAGCTTTGCAGTTTTTTATCTGCGAACACCATTCCAGTTTCATGCCTAATGTGCAGACACTTGCAATTCTGAAACTCTTTTGTAGGTGGAATTATAAATTACTTTACTCACACTCCCAACTGAGCTTACAATGCTGACACTTTACAAACCATTATTGACCTACTTGTGTCATGTTCTGTTGATTCATCTTATTCACATACATTTGGATGGCTATATGCAGCATATTTTCCCTCTCCTACTCAAGTTTAATGACAGCTAAGGTTTACTGACGAGGACTAATTCTAGCACAGGATCAACAAATGAAAGTGATAGGGTGGGAGGGTAGGCTAGAAGGAAGGGAGGAAGAAATCCTATCTACATGGCTTACATGTCCAAATCTGTCCTCTGGTAAATTGTGAATTTGGGAAAACTGTAACATTAATGAAAAATTACAGCTTCCCCCTGGAAAAAAAAAAAAATCCCTCTTCTACTTTCAATTGCCTTTGATTTTTAACTTTAGGAAATACTTTCCATATTTTAGAATACTCATAATTGCTAGCATAGAAATCTCTATCCTTAGGCATTATTTAGGATTTGATCTTTAAATATTGTGTAGTGCTGGGCAATTCAGAACGCTGTGTGTGTTCATGTGCTAATGTGAGAAAAAGAACATGCCTACTGTGTTACGAAGGACTTTTGCCTCAGAGTAAAGAACTGTTTCTAGTCTTTTAGTGGTACAATTTTAAATTGCATTTCCACTTCTCATGGAAGAATCCTCTAAGAATTCTCTGTTCACATATTCCACCACACAACACTCGTGAAGATGAACATGCCAGAAGAGGAGATAGCTGCAAGCAGCATTGATGTCAGTACTATTTCTCATGGTGCCAGAGTGAAAGTCTTAAAATTTTGGAGAAATGTCCTCTGAATTTTTCTATGCCAGTTAGAAGATAAATTCCATTGCTCCATATTTGCTGTTTAAGTTAGACTGCAATACAGTCGAAAATCTGCTGACATTTATTTAAACTCCATAATGGTTTGCCACCATGAATCTTCGGGGATACTGTGATCATGCACTGGTGGAGTTTGAAGTCCTGAGAGAAATGGGTCAGGAGAAAAGTAAAGTCAAGACCACGAATTTTAGGGAAGTAAACTTCCAGCACTTCAAGGAGGTAGTCAATAGGCCCTCCTGGGAAACTGCCCTGAGGGCCAAGGGTGCAGAACAGAGATGGCAGGACTTCAACGACTCCTTCCATAGAGTGCAAGAGCTCTTGATACCAGTTTAAGAAATCAGGAAACCAAGCCAAGAGACCTGCACGGCTGTGTTGGGACTAAAGGACAGGACAGGAAGGCAATGCACAGGCAGTGGAAGCAGGGTACCAATACCAGCTGTGGTATAAACACACTGAGAGCAGCCCTGCCCAAAAGGACTTGGGGGTACTGCTGGATGAGAGGCTGGACATGAGCCAACAGTGCCTGCCTGCAGCCCAGAGAGCCAAACACACCCTGGGCTGCATCCAAAGCAGCGTGAGCAGGTCAAGGAAGGAGGTTTTCCCTCTCTGCTCTGCTCTGCTGAGACCCCACCTGAAGTGCTGTGTCCATCTGTGGGGTCCCCAGCACTAGGAGGACATGGACCTGTTGGAGTGAGTCCAGAGGAGGGTCATGAAGATGATCGGAGGGACGAAGCACCTCTGCTATGAGGAAACACTCACAGAATTGGGATTGTTCAGCCTCACATATTTTTATATTAGTATTCACTTAATTCTTTTGAATTAGAAGTTTTTTGTAACTGTTAGTCTGTTGGTCTAGATATTTTTTCAGAAACTGGGGAGTCTGTATTATCCACGTTTGTTGCCCTATACATCATTAATTACAGCAGGTAGTTAGGCCACTTGACAACGTGGTTTTGAGTTTTTTAATAACTACCGTAGCTGTCATCTGACACATCTCCTTCACAGATTACAAGAATGCACTAATACTGTGGCCATTTTTTTCACTGGGATGTCAAGAGTTCATCCCTCACACTACCACCTGCTGCTTTTTACCATTCCTTGGCAAGACCGAGTTCCATACACTGCATACACCATCCTCAGCCTTTGACCTCACATTAGGTCCTTACTTTTCACATACTTATCTTACCAATTGTTCAGAGACACACTAGGATCTGAACATCTTCCTAGTTAGTTTATTATCCTGTCAATCTTTTGTTACCTTTAGATTTTATCTGTGAGAGGTTATGTTTTTTGGTGGTTTTTTTTGATAAATGGTAAAAACAATATGCATCAAGGACTTACTTATTACTGGACCCAGAGCAAGCATACACATGCACAAAGATGTTTTGTTCATTATGGAATGTAACTTATTTAACTAATCTTAACATCCACAGTAAGTCAAATGTAATTATTACACTAGTGGTGTCATGATATATTATGTTTTCAAGAATTTCTTTACCTGCAAGTTTCAAATCCAAGATTATGAGCTTTCTCCAGCTGCTCTAGTTTTGCCAAGGTACTGTTGAGAGCTCTGCAGAGTTCAACTGCTTCAGATCGTGTGAGACTGTAGCGACCATTTTTTTCAACATGAAAAACTCCTGCATATCTGCAACTTACATTGAATTCTGTTATCAAAGGAAAAGAAAAAAAAAGTTAGAAATTTAGACCTAATGCTTCACTGAAGACCTGGAAATTATTTATTTTCAAGTATAATGCTTCAAAGCAAACCAACAACAAGTAACAGCTACCAATTCATTCAGAAAAAGAGCTGCCACTTTCAATCACCTTTTTTATACTTCCCCTCTTTGGGCTGAGGCACAAGCCAAATGTCCAGCCATCCCAAAAATAGCAATACAACATGTTTTTGTGAGGTATCTAAGACTTTTAACTTACCGTCAACTCTAATGTGGAGAAGAAAGAGTTAATTATAATAATAATAATACCAATACAAATAAGAATGATCATGTGCATAGAGAGAAATGGGGAAACAACAGGACACTTCAAAGCAATGTGAATTAATTTTGCTTGTGCCCCACCTTTCCCTCAAGAGAAAATAGCAGTTGCAACTCCAGACTAGAATGACAACTGCAGAGCACACTTCATAGGAGTAGCTATTACTTTCAGTGCAAAGAGGAGCATGACTCATTTTTTTCTTAATTTTAATGGAAGCTCCATGTGAAAGAAAGAGAAAAATAGACCAGTCTTCTCCAAATATTAAAAGGGGGTGTCTGTACTGTCTATATGAAAAAAAAGATGACATATAATAACTGTTTTTCTAAAAGACACGAAATGCAATTCATTTGCACATTTGCATTGACACATTCCTTATAAATAAGCAGTAACTTTCCTAATGTAATTTTTGCTTGACAGTCTATTTTGTTCTAAGCATAGATGTGAAAGCAAATGGTAGTAATCAAGCCATGCACTCTTTCTTCAATTACTTCTGTCCATTGATAAACTGATGTTATTCTGTGTACAGAGTATCTACTCAGTGTAAACTGCAAGGAGAATTCCCCTCCATAGCTCACAGGAAACACTCGAGGAGATAAAATACCAGATTAGATCCAGACTGTGTGATGCATGAGAAGATAACCACTATTCACAGCACAGGTAGGAGTCCAATAGTATTGATAATTGCTTATCCAAAGGAGCTCAAAAGATGCACATCCAATCTTGAATACTTTTACGATAGGCAACAGAATTAATCATTATGGTTACTTGGATAGCCTTTCCACAAATAGAACGGAAAAAATACCAATTCTCCCACCATTCCCCCTCCCCCAGTATATTGGCTGACAAAAGCATTTAGTTTAGACAAAATCAATTTGAATTTCAGAGCTGTTTAATCAGTCTTGCTGGTTACATTCTTAGTATTTTTAATATTTTTATTATCATACGTTATTAAAAAACATATGGCCCTACTGTCCCTCCTTGACTACTGCTATGGGATGGAGCTGCTCTCACAGCTGCCATGTGAGTGGCTTCTACCTTGGCTCCAAATATTTCATATTCAAAGCCTGACATTGTCTTGGAAGTTGTCCAGTCAGTAGCCGTATTAAGCATAAACGACCTAGACAAGAAAAAGGCTTCTCTTTAGTTTTCCCTTCTTGATCCTCTCTTCCTAAAACATACTCTGTGAAGCCTGAGACTTAATGTTAAATATGGGGATCAGATCACGAAGTTGTATTTGATTACTTTAAAGTAACAAGCTCAGTGATTTTGGAGATAAATTTTCTTGGAGCATCAACATCTTTTCTGATAATTTTAGGCTAATTTCTGAAAAGCTTTCGCTGTGAAAGCAGATACCACATACACTTGCTTTGGGTTCCATTTGATGGGAGTTAATCCTAGATTCACTGAATTATAAAGTGAAGTTCACTTTTGTTTAGAGTGAGTTGATTCAGCTGTCATCAAACCTCAGCCCATTCCTGGTTTTAAACACCACAATTTATGCTCTATTACCACTCTGAGATTCAGTCACAGTCAGAATTCCACTCAGAGAGTCAATTACTTAGACTTCTGTTTTTTAAAAAAGTAGGCTTGTTTACACAAATAGGCTTAATGGAACTACGTGTGGGCTACATGCCGACGCACGTGTACGTTTTCCATGGAAACGCTCAGCCTGAGTGCACCCTGCACACCAGGACACTGCTGGGATGTACCAGGCTCACCGCACGCGTGCTGCCCAGCCGCGCTGCACGCACACACAGGAGCAAAGCCAAAGCTCCCAGGAAGCCTTGCTTGTGCAACGCGAGAGATCACGCGGGTGTCCAGGAAACCCCAGGCAAAAATGTGGCAATCCAGTCCTCAAAACTCGGTTTGAGGCCATCCAATGCATTGGCACTGCGCCCTAAAGTAATGCTGAGACAGCATCTTTGTTTTCACTTTGATGGTATCTTCTACGCCTGCTATTCCAAATGTACCACGGCCATAGCAGAGACACTCTGTTCGTGAAGAACTGAGCGTGGAAAAAGGACCGAAGCAGTACCCAAAACTCACGTGGTATTTCACAGTCTAAGCAAATTGCGTAAATTCAGCATCTACTCTTTGAATACAGTAATTACCACATTTTAAAAATGACAAAATACAAACTCAGAGCTGTCAGGGAACACAGGATTTTTACTTTATAGTTTTGGAATTTAATGTCCACGCAATAAGGACCCTTAACTGAATTAATGAATAAATTTCTAATCACACCAATAAATACCATATCAAAAATAAATGATGGGATCTAAATTAAATCAATACCTTCATTTTTTTCCCCATGTTGAGGCTTATAGAGTAATTTTGAGCTAAGGAAGAAACATGACTGTCAAATTTAAATCAAAACACATATTTCACCTTTTCCCAAAGGGCAGGAAGGTCAAATCCATTAATTTTACGTTGATGTTACTTAGCTGGCTTTAACACAGTTATGCAAAAGACAGATTTTTATTCTGTTCCAAGAGCCAAGGCAATGTAAAACTCATACTGTGTGACAAACTATTGCTGATCCTTTTAACATTTTTGAAGTTTCGAAGGGGCTGACTCAGAGTGGACTCACAGTGAAATCACCAACAGCACGCAAACCTTCCCTCCTTCCCCCTCTTACAGCTGTCTGGCTTTGGGGCCTGACAGGCCACAGTCTTTAGTTTCTCCTTTCATCCACATGATTTGCTACAGCTGTTTAATAATAGCTCTTTAAGAAGGCAAACAGTACAAATGTCTGAATTGTCATAATCATTAATTTCATCCAGACCACGAGATAGGGTGACACAAACCAAAGCCATGGAATGCTCCTGTCTGTGCTGAGTTTTATGAGCTTGGAAAACAAAAACTTCCACACAGGCCATTTCTCCCCATCTTTGCAGGGACTTTTGGTGCCCTCTGCGAAGCAGCTGCCTGCAAACCTTTCTCTGTTATCGCCATTCACATGCCTAAACCAGGTTCAATTAACACTTGTCAGCCGAAATCACTAACTTCAGTTCCCCAGACAATTTGCTAGCTAGAGCCCACTGGTGGGGTAGAATCGCCTCACGCAGACTAAAGAGAAATTGTCTTGTCAGACAAGTGTGAGTTACACCCTGATAATTAATACGAGAGGCTTGTTAGAAACTGTCACTGTAAGAAACCAGGTGCAATTTCCATTTCCGCCCCGATTCTGCAACCCTTACGTATAATGAGTAACACTGACTCACGCTAACTCTTCCCACTGGAATCGATTTTCTATGAAGATTTTTGGTGTACTCCATGGAAGTCTCATGCTCTACTCCCTGCTTTTCATTATTTTCGAGACACCACCTGGGGGTTTCATTCTCAAGGTGGATGCTGTCTTGTATTTGAGGAAAAAAAAAAAAAAGCAGTTCTTTTAGCAACTGCAGAGATATATCAAATCAAACAAAGTGGAAGATTTGCAATCACCCTGCCCACTTGAAAGAAAGCACGTGTTTGTACGTGTTAACAGACTTCTTGGTAAAACCGCACGCTGAATTGCATGGCAACCAGGAATTGTTAGGGGGATGTTTTTGTGGGGATTTTCCTTTTCAGTTTGCGGTTCAAGATGATTGATATGCCACCAGGATGTGCTAAACTGGGGCTGACAGCAGGGACAGAACTAGAGGTTTGACAGCGCATTTAGTTTTCATTCTCTTTGTTTTAATAGAATATAAGATTTACATTTACTGTAAGAACTTGATTCTAAATTTATTAAACTGAGTTCTAGCTCTAGGCAGATATACACAGGTAAATGGCTTCCTTATAATCACAGAATATTGAATCTTGTACTGACACTTCTGAACAGGAACAACCACCATCTTAGCACCGATATCTACATTTTGAATATTATCACCTGCTTCAAATGCATGCTAGTAAAGAAGTAGCAAAAAGTAACATACTGGAAAAAGATTAAAATATGTTTAAAAGAAAATCCTAGTAACTATCCAGGCAAATCTATAAATTGGGCCATTTGAGTCCTAAAATCTGAGGAGGTCTGGACGATCCAGATCTTGTCTCTCAATTCAGACCCATCTCTAGTTATGCCTGGTTTTTTAATTGTTTCTCAAGAAAACTACTTCATGGCTAAATAAGAACGCATATTTTACTTCTGACTTGAGGAAATGGCCTCTGAATACAAAATTTCATATGGAATGGATTCACGAAACATTTCAGGATCCAAAACATTTTGTCAATGTATATATTAAGTTAGCCTGATTACTGCCATTTCAACATCTGTCAGAATTTAAATGTACAAAAAGCAGCATTGAGCAATTACCTAATACACTACAACACACACGGGCCTGGAAGGCATTATTTGCTGAGTATTCCACCTTTTTTTTAGAGTCTATTAGTAAAAAACTTCACTCAAGCAACTCGCAGCCCAGGCAGCTGTAACAGGATACAGAGGCTTTTACCTTTATGTCAGAAGTTGGACTAAAGCCCAAGTCAGTGATGAAAACCACTGGATAGCTGTTTGCTAGGTTATGTAAAATGATTCATTAATCTCAGCCACACTCACTAATAGACACGTGTCAACATCATTAAAACACACCTATACTTGAATCCCTCGGGGCTTGATGAGGAAAGGAAAACTGTGCTGGGAAAATAGGGCTCCATACTGGGATGACTACACACCGATCAAAATTCAGAAGTCAAATTTGCAAGATCCACATGAATGAGGAAAGCAGTCCTTTACCATCCCAACACAAAAGTGTCAAGGATCAAGCCACATGTATCATCATTAAGTGTAGCTGGTTTTGTGTCCTCCCAGTTATGATATCCTTGTTCTGCTAACCACCGCTCTCTAAACAAAGTAGAGAAACCAATCTAGAAATAGACCACCTATACCATAAGCAAGGCTTTTCCAAACAGTGACAGTGAAAGTAAGTTTTCATAGATTCTTGGGAGTTGTCCGATGAAATACCTTCCTTGGAGCATTGCCAAGATGTGAAACCTACAATGATTTACAGGAAACACATTTCCAGATTTAGTGGCAATAAATCGTATTTTTGGTTTTCAAAGTATCCCTTGTAGATACTCATATAAAGCAAAATAAGGGGTTTGTTTTTCAGTTCAAAACTGACCTTAATTCTGAAATTAAAACAATTAGTTTGCATAAAATAAAATTAAATTAAATAAAATCACCTAAGAAAGCTAGGTTTAAATGTTTACATGGCTGCAATACATGTAGATGGTTTAAGGAACCCAGACCAAAGTTTCCCTCAGGGATTTTTTAAAATGTCATATTTTCGTATCAGTTTGGCATAGAAAAATGTTCTAACCCTTGAAAATTTTAGTGGGAGAGAAAAACCCCACATAATTATATCCCTAATAGATAGCTGATATTTAGGGGGGGGACATCCTCAGCACACCTGGCTTTTTAAAGACAGCAATGTCCAGGAAAACACTTTCAAAGGGATTTACCTGCACGTTTTCAAGGAGTTCCTGCTATGAATAGAGACAATGTATTCTTAGTAGCTGGGTGTGGTGACAAGAAAGTGAAGATGACTCTCCATAGATCCAAAGGTGCAAAGTCAGAACTTTCTTTGAAGTTGTGCCTAAGCTGTTCATACTACTCAGTTATATTTAGGTACCTAGTAATTCAGTCTGAAAAAGCAAATAAGAGTGTAGCTTTCTCACTTTCCTGTGCGCTAACTGCATGAAAAGTTTTGAGACAGCCATGCTAACCTTGAGGTCCAAGTGGGCTGACGTGGATCTCTGCAGCGAGAAAGAAATGTGGCTGGAGGTATGCACAGAGGCCAGAGAGGATACACTGCACTAGGAGGTTCTCCTTTCTCCAACAAAAGTTAGCAAGTATTCCTTCCAGTTCTGCCTTACTTCTGGAAGAGCACACTGGAGATGGGATGCAGTACGAAGCTCAAGCTGCTGACTTTCTTCTAAATTGTTGTTCCTAATGAATCTGCCTACTGATCGTCAAAGTATCTGTTTACAGATGGACAAAAATCTGCAGTCTCTCAACTGACAGCTCTCCTGGCTACTGCTTTAAAACAATGGGTGTGGGAGTAGTGCTATTAATAAATCAAGCATTCACAGAGTCACTCAAAATGCAAGTAAGTACAAGAAATATGCTTCAGTTCTCAGCAGTTGCTGTAAGAAGAAAAGAATCTGCTAATGCATCTTCCAATCATACTTTATCTGCCTGGCAACTGTTGCTCTGGTAAACATCCTGAGTGAGCCTATACTGTGTCATCACTTACGATGAACCTCCTTACCGCTGACATTAATATTAGACTTTTTGTAATAGTCTCACCCAATAGGGAGCTGAAAGTTTTCAGACTCCAGTAGAACGTGGTACAGCTGCACAGCACCTCGGGGGAAAAATTGCAGGCAGTGATATCATAGTCTGCAATTAGTTATCTGATATGCCCCCCTCGAAATGATGAAAACACAATCATCACTGCCGATACGAGGAGAGCTCCAGGCTGTATAGTGAGTAGTCTAACCCCAAAGGCTGAGTAACAAGGGCTGTGAGGAGAATCAGTTGGGATCAGTCCCATGTAATCCAGGTGAAGAAATACATGAAACAAAGCTGGAGAATAATAGCTGGAGTCTGATTTTCACTGTTTGACCGATTTAGTTATTTGGGACAAAAACAGTTGACACACAGAGTGGCTCAGGAGACAGATCACCAGCCTAGAGCCCAAAAGGCCTTATTCCTATTCCCTGTTCTGTCACTTTTCCAGCCAAAGAAAGGAACCTCAGGAATCTTTTCAAAAGCTCTGAAAGCCAGCCAGTTAAAACAAAGATAACATTACCCTGGTAGACATACTGAAAAAAGGAAGGCTGCTCAGAATATGCATCACAATGTAGGACATGATCTGTAGAAGTCAAAGGGAAAGTTCTTACGCAAGCTTCTGATGATGGAAGAGAATATTGTCACGTTCACTACTCCTTTTGTTTTTCCCCTAATACAAGAATGACAGGGATCCCATTGCCTGTTAGCAGATTGCCTAGGCCAGCAGGCAACTTCTCTTAGAATTTTTGGTGTCCAAATATTTCCATTTTCTGGACTCTGTGTGACTCTATCCATCTACATACTAGGGTTTCAAGAATCTTCAGATTTATACTGAAAATGCTGACTAGCAAGTAACTTTCCTAACATGTATGCAGGCTATTCATACACTAAGCTACATGTGCAGTTAAATTTCTTTAATAATTCTTACAGTCTCAGTTATGAATCTTCTGGTACTGGTTTAGTAAGAAGGCATGTTTAATAACTAGAGTATGCAATAAATATTAGTATGTACACAATGCTATTGCTATCACAAATATGGTGGGAATAATAATATTTTTCCTATTAAAAAAAAAAGTTTATTTAAACTTAACAATTTATGAAAGGCAGTGAAGATTCTCGTGCTTGAGGGAAGAATGGGAAAAAGGCACTGGCAATGTGGCCATGATATTCTGTGATTTCAAATACTGCATTAAATCCTACATATATTTAGGCACTGGAGATATGTAAAGGCAATGTACTATTGCTTGCATGCAATCATCCTCAAATAGTGAAGCATCATTGTTTCCCAAAAATGTTGGAATCATTGTGAAGCCAGTAATTTTGTTGTGATGCTCATTGATTCTAGTAATTTGTTTTAATGAGATATAGCTGGATTTTAACAAAAAGATCCAGAGCTCAATCCACGTTTGAATGGTAAATGATACAGTGGCAGACCTCAGTTCAGGTACAGTGAGTTTTACGACATTGGACTGCTCACTCTGAGCAAGAGTCAATTCAAACAGCAGTTTGGGAATATGCTATTTTAATAAATACAACATTTGAGACAGTTACTAATTAATAAACACCACAATATTTTTCCTCCACCAAGGATATTACTTGAAGCAAAGTTCATCAAGTTGTTCATCAAGTGCACTAGACAAAGCATCCATCTAGGACATAAAGAGTATTGGCTGGGAGAAAAACTCATTGAGAGCAGCCCTGACGAGAAGGACTTGGGGTTTGTCATGGATGAAAAGCTGGACATGAGCCACCTGTGCGTGCTCCCAGCCCAGAAAGCCAACAGCATCTTGAGCTGCATCCAAAGGAACATGGCCAGCAGGGCAAAGCCGTGATTCTTTCCTCTACTCTGCCCTTGTAAGACCCCACGTGGAGTGCTGCATGCAGCTCTGGGGTGCCCAGCATAAGGACATGGACCTGTTGGAGCAAGTCCAGATGAGGGCCATGAAAATGACTGGAGGGATGGAGCACCTCTCCTACAAAGAGAGGCTGAGATAGCTGGGGTTCTTCAATGAAGAGAAGAGAAGAGAAGAGAAGAGAAGAGAAGAGAAGAGAAGAGAAGAGAAGAGAAGAGAAGAGAAGAGAAGAGAAGAGAAGAGAAGAGAAGAGAAGGCACCAAGGAGGCCTCATTGCAGCCCTGCAGTACTTAAAGGGTTTTTTTTTTAAAAGAGGGAGAGTTTTTTACACAGGTAGATAGTGATAGGACAACGGGGAACAGTTTTAAATTAAAAAAGAACTGATTTAGATTAGATGTTAGGAACAAGTCCTTTACTGGGGAGGTGGGAGGCACTGGAACAGGTTTCCCAGAGAAGCTCCACCCCTGTGAGTGTTCAAGACCAGGTCAGATGGAGCCCTGAGCAACCTCATTTAGAGGGTGGCATCTCTGCCCGCGGCAGGGGGTTGGAACGAGGTGGTCTTTAAAGTCCTCCCAACCCAAGCCATACTGTGATTCTGTGATGTCTATTAGAAACAGCAGAAGTAGCTGATGCAGTGAGAAACCCCTTTTCCAGGTGATTTGCTACCAGTCATTGGGCATAGATCCTCTTGTCTTCCTTCAACAGTCTAAAAACATGTCTTAGACACACCTTGTTATAACAAACTGCTAATTCATCTGACTCATAAAACTTTCTCTGGAAGGGTGGGAGATATTGGGCTACTCCCCATTGTAGAAATCAATTCAAGATACCAAACCAGTAAGTTAAAAAGCAAAAGATAGGTTTCAATTAGTCATGTTGCCATGACTATCACTGTGGATATATCTGTATCACATCACGGGTGGAAAAAAGGTGTTAATACATTGCCTTGCAATTGCTGTGAGTCAAGAGTAATATGATCGTGACTGGGTTGATAAAATGGCATGACCTGAGCACTATGAGTAATAAAGTCAGACAGAAGACTGATGCTGTTAAGAAATTCAGTGTAGGTCTGCAAAAAATTGGTTGTATGGGAGTTTCAAAAATTAGGAAAATACCTACTCTTACTCATAAGGAGTATTTTCTCACGCGGATTGCTCGGCTGAAGGAAGGATTGCACAGCCAGACTCAGTGATGGATTGCCAAAGAGTAACTGAAGAGAGTTTCCTGTTTTCACAGTTACAGTTTTCAGAGAATGCTCTGGTCTTCTGTGCTCTTGTTCACTTCCGATCCAGTACAATAATATTTGCACAAGAACATTTTTCTTACGATTAATCGTAATGTTTCTTTCATCTGAAATAGCCCTGTATGTGAGCTCATACCTGCTTTCTGAAACTGAAGCAAAAGAGGCACTAATCTTGTTGATGGAACAAGGGGCTGGGACTTTGGAGAAGATGTTCTATTTACAGCTACACTGCTTTCTCTCTGTTGTCCTACCTGTGAAGTGGGGATAAAAACACTGACTTCCCATGGGCTACAAAAATCACTAATCATTATTTTCTGCTAGCAGCATGGCTGTCAGTTCACTTCTTTCTCACTAGTTGGGAATATTCTTTCTCTGTTAAATACTACTATATCTAGACTTCAAATTTTAAGTTCTAGGGTAATTTAAATACATTCAGCCTGACTCCAGCTCTGCTGAAAGTGTTAATGAAACCTACCAGATAAGGTAACTCCCTCTTGACCAAATTATGTAATATTTATATGAACCCCGTGCAATGCAAGAAAAAAAAACCAGAACAAAATTCCAACAGAGGCACCATCTATTTCTGAAGTGATACATTGAGAAAGCCTAAGATGTCAAATCCGTTTCAAGAATTCAAGTTCTTCTACAATAGTCAGAAGAATCCAGCAGATGACAAACAGAAGGAATACATCTCAGACACGTGCTGCTGTTAAAATGTTGGAATGTTTAAGGTATTGTAGGATATACTGAGAAGAGACCACTTCTTCTTGTTACTAATGTCCACTTTGAGTTTTGAAGATGTGGATGTGTATCAAGTAAATGTTGTCAATAAATACTTTTGTAGGTTATTAATGGATGAAAACCTTCCCAGGCCCAAGACTTTCAGTGCTGTGGCTATGCTATATTTTTTTAATGGGTTTGTGACAACATAGAAGCAATTGAAGCAAATAACATTGTTTATACTTCATTTTGAAGGGTAGCCTAGTCAGGCAGAGAGAGCTTTTTTAAATTTTTCCTCCTTTGCTCAGCAAAATAAATTAATTAAAGAATTTATTCATTTGCAAACGCAAAATTTTGGATAGAAATTCTACTGATCTTTAAGGGCATCGTTGCAAAATCTTACCAGTCTTGCACTGTTCTTTATGCAATATATTGTTTATGCTGCACTAATTTACAATGGGTCTGGTCCCCACTGCCATATATGCAAGTAATAGGAGTTGTTAAGAAATATAACAGAAGAAGAGAAATTATCTCCAGCTCCAGAAAGAAACACAAACTACTTGTTATATGAACTACCTGAATTAAAATAAACTCCCACCAAAGCAACATCAGAAAGAAAATTCAGATTTAGTCACTGGTCTTAACAATCTTCAAGTCACAGGATATGTCTCCTCCTGGAAAACTGGACGATTGGGCTTTTTCTAATCCACATGAACCCATAGAGACAGAAAACACTGTATAGTGTATATGCCTAGAGATGCCCCAAAAAATCACCTGAAAAACTGTGCTGATCTTACTCTTCCACGATGCTCTAAGATTGCCCCTGCTTCGCTGTTTTAAAGAAACAGCTAATGCTGTGCTCTGTTCAGTGTGAACACAAACAATATCTCCGCTAGATAATGTGTGAGACTTGGCAGGTCAAGAATATGTTGAGAAAATAAAGCAAAACTACTGTAATCTTTTCCCATCCAAAAATCAGCCAGGAAATTAAGCCATAAGAATAAAAGGAGGAAAAAGAAAAAAACAAAAGGAATGAACAGAACTGATCTTGTAGAAATGTCATGAGACACAAAAATCATCATAGACACTCTTGGAAGAGCTCTGCAACATTTTATACCACAACAGGGAGCAAATGGATCCAAGGTTTTACTGAGGCAAGCCACAAAAGCAGGAAAGAAACTTCTCTCTAGGCAGTCACCATGGGATTGTGTCTCACATGGTCAAAATGTCTGCCAGTTACTACTTTTAATACAAGAATTGTTAACAGGATAAGTTCTTGTCTAAAACCTTAGCTGTGCCTGCTCAGTGATGAACTGGAACCACCAAGTATCTCTTCTCAGTAGGCTATAAAATGATTTTGTTACATTCTGGAAAAGAGTTTATAAATTTAGAGCTCAATATGCAATCTCAAGAAGGGCATTTTTATTTTCTGTGCTAGGAGAGGTTTTGCTCCTCACAAGAAGACAAAGTTACTCTGACTAGTGCAATGGAAGAGTGATATTTTGTTAGTACTAATCATCTGAAGTCACTGGACACTCCAGTCCTATAGCCTTTCACAGAGCATCAAGCTTCAAGTACAAATACCTCCAAAATCTCAGTAAGACAGTCAATATTTATCACTAGAAAGTATTGGTTCAAACAGGAGCAAAACTCGGCTAAATTTAAGACACCATTCTTCAGTTAATAATTAAATAAATTTTAAAGTCCTTGAACCTAAAGAAGCATTAAGTCTGACAACAGGGCAAAAGAACTGCTTCAAACATCTCTAATCATAAAAAGATAAGTATGGAATAAGAACTCTTTAAGGAAGCTCTACTTTGCATTTACTGTTGTCTAACAGGAAACAATTGCTATTGAACTGAAAAGAGCCGCCAGCCCTCAGTGTGTATACAGATAGCAAACACACAAGTAAACAGGATAAAACTGTCAGAGCAATAAAGTTTTATCTGATTTTTACAGCACTTGTGAAATTGATTTTAACGAAATATGTATTATTTCTCTTCCATGTTCTAAGTGTTCCTATGCATATTGCATAGGAAATTGTCAAATTGTCAAATTCCATAAATTGTCAAATTTATGCATAAACAACATATAGGAACAAAGAACAAAACACTACATTTATAAATATGAAGACTCATTGGCAAAAGAAGCTTTTTTTCTACATTTCCACACCTGTGTAAATGATGGAAAGGGGAAAGGACACGTAAATAATGAAGGACACCTAATCAAGCAGGACGAGGAAAAGTGAGGAAGTGAGTGAAAGATGCGTTCAGGCCGCACCCTCAGTGTCTTCATTATTAATGAATCATGTTTCTTCATAATTGGCAAATACCACTTTCCCTTGAACCTGCCTGGTTAACTATTCCATCTTCCTTGTGCAGAAGCTTTATCCAGAGCATCAGGACAGAGTTGGGAAGACCTGGCTGCCCTTAGCAGTGATAAATTGTGTCACTCCCTTGTCTCCTCATTCCATGACAGGGACGTTCCACCTTGTCTCAAAGATGTGAGTCGGCCGATGGCAAAGAATAGGTAAATCACTCCCATCACAACCACCCCTACAGCACTGCTGAACTATTGCATTTACATGCTGCAGGAGGAGCATATTCCAGCCTGTTCAGTCTGTTTTGAGTGGGCATGTGGGCTCAGAGCACTCCCTGCAAACAGCCGCAGCCTTGCTGCCCTGGCACGCATTATCCCAATCCCTCGCTGATCCGCCTCCCCGGTGGCAAGCTGTGTTCTCTCTGAGAGGCTGCCAGCTTAAGGCTGGTGCTCGACTTTTAGAGCCCAGTTTGGACAGCAGCTTGCTTGCTGCCCAGGCACTCACTCACATCTGCTCACAGGGGTCTGGGTGCCCACAGAACATCCACTGAGCTTCAGGTAACCTCTCACTTTTGTATGGGAAATCTGCAAGAAACTATTCATTACAGCTACCCACACACACCACACCCTGCTTCTTTACAGACACCTATCCATTAACAAAAATAACAATAAAAAAGCCCCCTAGGGAAATGTACTTCTGAGAACCTGTTTTGCTAACATGCTGTCACTGTGAGACATACATAATTAACAAAAGCTATGCCATGGCAGTTTTTTTTTTTTTTTACTATTACACATTCTGTCAGAGGCAGCATCTTATTTACGAGAGCAGGTATTTAGTAAAACAGACATTAATTGTGAAGCTGAGGATTGCAGGCTAATGCCCTTTTCCTAGGCAGCTGTCAGTATGTACCCTGGCAATCTCTTTTATAACTCTCTCACACTGCTTTTGGAACAGTATCATTAGCAGAAAGAGAGATGGAAGTTTTAACACAGTTGCTGCATGTCTGGCTTTTTTTCCTTCTTTTTTTTTTTTTTTTTAAGACACAACACAGTCTCTTAGAGCTTCCAGCTACTAAGCTACATTAATCATCAACAGAAGAGGGAAAAAAAAGTGAAGCAATGTATTTTTCAAACTCCAAATGTAAGTAGAATTCAGGTCTTCTCTGTGATTTTTACTTGAATTAGCATACCCTGCTTGTGCTTTCATGTTTTTAACTGCTAAAACTAGATTATTCTTCAATTCCTTTTGGTTTTTTTGGGTCTTTTATTGGTTTGGGTGTTTTTTTAAAAATGTTTCACAATATGAGAATTGAAAGCTATTGTACCAAAATAAGATTGCTGCATTATATAAAGTTGCCAGTGTTGTCATGCAGAGGAACTGGAAAGTCCCAAAGCCATTGCTTACAAAAGAAAGTTCAATTATGTTCCTAATTGAAAGCACAGACTCAAAAAATGACTGCAGGTTTCGTTTCGCAGGAAACAGTCGTGGAGGTCTGAACTTTAAATCGCAATTAGCCGAACTCTCTGTCTGACTGGAAAGATTCTCCAAGGAAAACCCCTCTTTTTCTCAGCTGCCACTTCACATTGCTGCCTGCAAACCCATTCATATGATGAGCTGCTGTGCCGTCCCTTGGGCGGGGGCAGCTCCGGCAGCCGCGGCAAGGGAGGGAAATCACAGCCAGCTGCTACTGATATTGCTGCTGAGGCTTGGAATTGAGCGGGGAGGAAACTGATAAAAGTACAGCACCGACACCATCCTCTCTGCCCCTGCTATTAGCAGCACCCATAATGGTCACTGATAATTACAGTGTCTGATAGCTTTGGAATTGTTATTACCTCTCTGGGAGGGAGAGATGACTGTATGTTAAGAGATGATGGGCTCCTGGAAAATGATCAGCAGCTACTCCAAACTGGCTTCCCGCCTACAGTCGTGGATAACACACAGAGAACTGTCCAAACCACCAGGGTTGTCACAGAGAAACCCTGACAGGTAAAGGCAAAGAACAAAATAGACTGTGGATGTGTTTTACTTTGTAGCAACTTGGAAGTTTGCACTTCTCTATTTTAAGAATTCAGTTTAATGCTGACAAATTAAATCAGCATGCTCCCAGATGCCAGCTGATGCTAAAACATGATGTGTTTTGAACACCATTAATTGTTCCAGTGCAATGTTGCATTGTTTTCAAAGTAGGCAAGATTACTGTGGTGGGTCGTTTGTTTCACAATTATCTTCTCAGTGAAGTTACATTTCACAGACAGCTACGTACATTTAGCCTTGGTCCTGGAAAAACCAATTTTAGAGGTGAGTTTTGCAGAACTCCTTCCCTTGCTCTCTTACATAGTATTCTCTTGAAAAAAAAAAAAGACCAAAACCAAGCAGTGATTTATAAATAACAGAGTACATGTCTTATGAAGGGGAGAATTATCATCTTCCATATTGACTGTATTTTCAAACACTTATCTCTTAGTTCTGGAACAAAAATGTGATGCAAGAAGACCAGAAAGCAGATGGAGAAGCCTTTTTACAGCATTTGGAATGTCAAAAAACTTTTAAGCTCTTTGACTGATTTACCCTCTCCTTATAAAAGAACTCTACATTGTTTTTTCTCTGCTTCTCGACAACGTATTTTACTACCAGTCAACTACATTCAGAACTAATATTATCAAATATTATCACATCTTTTCAACGAGTATTTTAGTAGTAATGAGCTCATGGTTCTCTCTGGTGTTTATCTGTCTACCAGCATGTCATGGTATCTGCTACTGCTGGCACATTCTTGATACAGTGGAACCTCATGCATGTTTAGGTGATAGATGAATAACTGCAGTATTCATACTATCTTCAAGCCAGGCCTATAAAAGTCATGGGAACTCTTCTGGAAAGAAAGATACGCCACACAAGGATGAACATTTTGTTTAACCTTGGCTAGAGCTACCAGTGGTTTTTAAAGCATTTACTTGAAGAAGTTCTTCCTCAATTGTATGATGCTATCTCTCCTCATTAAGCCTTTCTTTGACTTCCTGTTTTCAAGGTAATGGCTCTTCATTGTGGCGAACACCAGAACCCAAAGAATCTTCACACATTTCTCTGAAGACTCAGAACCCTGCCGCGTTCTGTTGGCTCTGTGTGTGCGAGAGTTTCCAGGGCAGTTCCGTAACCCTTCTACCACACAGCGATAGAAAGTTCAAGTGAACACTTAATAAACTCTAGTTACTTTGTAGCTTTGGGAAAATAGCCAAGATACACACTGTAAGGACTGGGTGAAAATAAACTAGCACAAAGAGCTTCTTCAAACTGCTTTATTTACAAATTTACACGGCAGACACCTAAACCAAGGGGCAGGCAGGTCTCTTCCCTTGTGACTGACCAGCAGCTGCAGTAGCCCTGTCTCAGAGCCTTACCTTGCAAAGGGGCTCTGGCAACCTCTCCAGGGCGAACAGCCAAGCTCCCTCCTCCCACAGGTAGACTCCTTCTCCCTCTTTCCACTTCATCTTTACTAATTCTGTCCCAGTTTCTTCCAGTTTGGGGTTCAAAATTCTAGGATTCACTTTGTGTTAATCAAGGAAAACGTTGAGAAAATATTTCTACAAATACATAATGCTCGCAGGAGAAAATCTCCTCCAAAAACATCATTAACCAAGATGTCAGCATCTATATCCTCCAGGATCCAGACTCCTTAGACAAGTCATGTCAACACCATGAGTAAACCTAGTTCACATATCAGTGACAGTATAGTCACAACAGCACAGAAATCAGGATGAGTAAGTTATTCAGCTTTCTCTGTATCTCATTTTTCCTTCTGAAATCACATTAAGAGTAACTCCAGGTCCTCTTTAATTCCATAAAATTCTGTACTAAAAGAATCAAAATTCCAGTTCAGGAGTTTCCCAAGAGCAATAGCCATTAGTCTGCGACACACAGCAAAATCACTGGCTAAAAAAAGAAAACACCACCATCAACTGCTGTTCTGAAATCATTACTGACTACAAAGCCATGCTGGAATGAGCTTTATACCAACTAAAATATACTGCAGCTAGAGTCTAATACCTTACCAAGCTAGTAAAGAAACCTCCCTGGGGGGCATATGTGAAGTTTGACATACTTTTTGTAACTATGCTGAAGGCTCGATTAGGGGGCTTTTTGTCTCGCTGTAAAAACACGTTACTCCCAGAGTGAGTGCAGACCCTGCTCTCTAGGACACTCCAGGCAGCTCATAGAAGTAAAAATCAGTCGAGCAGTTATAATATTTATACAGTGCACGGACTTGGACCAAGCCAAGGATTTAAACACATCTTAGACATACCTCATTTGCCTACATTAGCCCTGTCCTTTCTCTTAAGGCTTTGTCTACATACCTGATCTTAGCAAGAGCATTTTGGTACGATGGACACACGATTTTAGAAAGAAAAGCAATGAGGCTGCTTCAGCTCTCACAGATGCACTGGGAACTTGTTCCTTCTGACACACCCATTCACAGCCTGGCAGCGCTGCAACCATTACAGAAGTATCCCCTGCTGCTCCAGCAAATGAGTTATATATTTACTATATACACACACACACACAGCCCTTGGGTGACAATGGCCATGAAAAATGCATTTTGTTAGATTCCTGGAACTGATGAGTACAAAAACAATGTAGAAGCACAACTGTTATCCCTAACCACAAAATGCCTTGAGGCAGTTGCAGTCACAGTGAGAGTGTGTTAAAAGTATGGTCATTCCCTTAAAACATGGTTGAGCCTGCACTATGTGAAATTTTAAAAGTTTTTTGTCACTTTGGACATAAAATTTTTATTTTTCTTTCTCTGTATTAACCTTAGATTTTTAAATACAACTATTTGAAGCAGATAACCAAGCTGCAGGAAGGTAATTGATAAACAACTGAATTTTGTCACTTCTAACTCCTTTTGTTCCAAAAGCTCATCAGTCAGCCCCAAAGAGACCTTAGAAAGTCAGAAGCAAGCATGCTTGGCATAAAAGCTCTCCAAATTTCAGCAGAGATCCCTGCAGTTTTTCTCCTGTTCGGCCAGGCTGTGCCCAAACGCAGCATGTTTTAGCTGTTGGTTCAGCTCACGTAAACTCCAGAACGCAGCTGTAAACTGGGGGGGGGGGGCCCCCCCCCTTCCCCCCCCCCACCCCCCTTTTCACTGCAGTCCGAAACGGAGCTGGGAGAGCAAACTGCATTTGTAACAGCAGTCACATTGTCGAACTGAGCTTTACCAGAGCCACTCCAAATTCCCTAATGTATTTCTGTTCTTAGTTTAAACTTCATTCTTTAATGTTCTGCAATTCAGTTTTTATAGATCTGGAATTGCCCTTTACAAGCAATACACAGCTTTCTGTGATTGTACAGACCAGCATAACTGAGATTACATTTCTAAAACATCTCTGATCTAATGATCTAAAACACCTCTTGCTTAAAATAATAAAAGTATATAGATGCAAGAAAGCTGCTAGCTATCTAGCAGAAGCATGCTTGCTGTCTGAAGCATTAACTTCACAATCGTAAGTGTTTTCATTCATAAAATCTTACCTGTTTCTGTCAGACAGAGCTTCAGCAAACATAATCCAAAAGTTACCCATAAGGAGAAGTTTGCCATTGTTTTCTTGGAACTGTTTTGCAAAATCCAAAGATCCTTGCAAGCTGCAGAAAGAAGAAAAGCCCCGACGCTTGTGAAGCCTGCAGTCAATGAGTCTGAAGTTTGCTGCACTTTTTATTCTGATTCAAGGCACTAAACGACATAAACTGGGAGGGGGAAGCTCCATCAAAAGTCACACCCATATTGCCACAGAAGTTACCCAGAAGGAGAAGAAGAGGGAGTGGAAGGAGAGCTAGCACTGACTAAGCAGGCACACTTGAGTTTTAAAGAGCCACTAAACCTTCTCTTCTTACACAAGACCGGTCAAAAGTTATACTTATTGTGCTTGTAGGAAAATTTGTGTAATCTCTCCTGAGTTGGCTCAGAAATGCACTGTTTGTTATAAGCTTTTCCTCCTGCATTTTGAAATCTCTTCATTATTGCAAAAGAAGTGAACATAAAGCACTAGAGTTTCTGAACCCCAGTAAAGCATCTATAACAGCCTAGATGTTTCCCAAAAATATTTTGCTTATTTATTTCTATCTCACCATTTTCTCTTTGCACAGTTCAATCAGGAGCAAGTAAAATGCCTGCTCTTGAAGCAGTGAAGCTTTCTGCAATGTGTTTGTTCATTGCTGGAGGATAACATCATGCAGAAGGTAAACTGAGGTGGTTCAGTTTCCCACAGCCTGTTCTCTGCACAGGCTGCTCCAACAAGAGCAGTGAATAATGCCAGTGCCAGCATAATGCCAGTGATACTGAGGACCAAGGCTGATATTTTATTGTGTTGATGGCGTGAGGTACGGAAGGGATTATTCCTCCTATTCCCAATTCAGAAAGCAGAGAAACAGGATGAAAAGGTATGATATCTTTGCAGTTCAAACAAGGTCTCAGTTCCTGAGGGACATACGTTCATTGCAGTGTGTGGTTTCGTTTGGCTCTTCATGAAACCCCTGGTGAAAACCTCAAGGCCTGTGTAGATAAGCAAAAGGCTGGTCTCTTGCATGCCTTAGAGATTTCCCGTGGTGTCTCCATGCACTGGCTTCTCTTTAGAGCTGGAGAATTGTAACAGTGGTTCCTGTGCTGTGGGATGAGGGGTTGGCCAGGGATCACCAAAGCCAGCACAGCTCACCTTTAACAACCAGCATGTGGCGATGACTGACAGCCAGAAATGCCCTGATTTGAGTTTCCCTTGCCAAATCTGAAATGAATAGTCCTGTATCAGATTACCATTTTGTCGATCTTCCCACTTAAAAGAATTTTCTCATTAATTTAATCTCCGTTAACACAAACAATGGAAAAATACAGATAGGTGTCTCCAGCCACAGGCACAAGAAGGTCAGACAAAGAGGTTTTGAGGACTTTGCCTTTTTTTTGCCTTTTGACTTAGAGATGGCTGGCTATCCTTTCCTCAACCAGCCAAATTAACAGGTTCTAACAGGCTTTTCCTACAGGTCTAGAATATCTGATGGGACAAAGTTAAAGTGAAAAATCTTTCCTTTAAACACAGGGAATCTTTTTATTAAGAAGCTAGCAGCTTTGAAATTACAGATAAAACACATTTTCTTTAGTGAATATGCTTTTTTTTTTTAAAGAAATGGCTTTAAAAGCAATTAAAAAGCAGTCTCTTATATACCTTATTGTCTAAAGCAGAAAGAGAAATAGTTCTGTAAAATCCTGTACATTTATATCTATAAATGTTTTGGCCTCAAAATCCATGAATAAAGTTTAGTAGGATTTCAAAATGCTGGTGCACAGTTAATGAATGTTTTAAATTTACTAAGTATATCTCTTTCTTCAATTGCTAAATTACTTTTAAAATTTACATCCTATGGATGAAACAGAATAATTAAACATTTGATTAAAATTCAGGAAATTTTGAGTCTTACTTTTGATGAACATAAATTGCCTCTCCATTAATATCCTCTGTTCATAATTATACAGAATTAAAAAAACAAAAATAAGTTTTCTTTGGCTCAGGTAAAGGGAGAAAAATGTCCATTTTAGGGATAGAAGCAGAGTCTTATTTAACCAGGAGAGGAAATTCCTAGTCTCTTCATGGCCTGAAGGTTCTAATTCTAGCCCTTCCGACACCTGATTATGAATAGGTTGTTTTCTAGATACCAAAATATTACTTGTTATTCATCTCAGTCTTTTCAGTACTTCTGCATGTGTTCGGCAGGGGCGGGTGGTGTTCCGCTTTGGAAAGACTCTCCCTTGCTTGTTTCCCTAAAAAATTGGGCTAAGATTAGACACATTTAGACCATGTGCATGGAGGTGCTAGTACCTAACGCGAAAGAAAAAGGCAGATCTAGACAAGAAAAATAACTGATTGCATTATGTCATTTCATGTGATAAATGACAAAAATAGTTATGAGCTGTTTGCATGTGACATGTGAGTTTGGCCAGTCCACACGCCATTTGCCTGCTTACTCGTCAGCCTAGGACACACATGTGCATTCCAACAAAAAAATGACACAAAAATATTGCCTTCATTCCCACACAAACATGGTCAGCTTATGTTGGTCTCAGGCAGACAGCAGTCCGGCAGCAGGGCATAATGCTGCCCAGAAAACTTGGTCAAAACAGATGTGCGACCCTGGAAAAACTTTTGGGTTTGGGGTTTGTTTTCTGGGCTTCTTTTGGGGATTTCTTTGTGAGAAATACACAACTTCTCCTTTAGTTTGGGAAAACCTTAGTACATAGGAACAGAAAAATCTTAAAACAAATCTTCAGTTGAAGAAATGCAGCAGAGCATCCCTTTTGAGCCTGTCAGTACAGTTCAGTGTTTGAGATCTGGAATTTGCTTACTTCCTTGGCAACAAGCAGCTAAACTACTGACACAAAAAATTTGCAAAATGATTAAGGAATTAAGTTTTCAAAAGAGAATGAAACAATTAGACTGAAGAAGGATAAAACCCCAGCATTTAAAAGAGTGTTTTTCTGTGACGCCCTAGATACAATGAATACTGAATCTGTGATGGTAAAATATAGTACAGGAACACCAAAATAACTCATTTGTGATTTTATCACATACGTGAACTGTAGCCAGCACTAATTAATTTTGATAAAAATCCTAATAGGGAGTGCATATGTTGGAGCCTTAGAAAAGGAACATGCATGGCTTGCAATGATATAAAAAGATGGTTTTTTGCAAGAATTCACATAGGGGATGACATTCTGGCCTAGCTTAACTGAAAGACCAAAATTCCACCGAACTCAGTGCGGCAGCTCCTCCCTAGAATGAATATTTAGATTTTATTTCGTGGACAGACAAGAAAATGGATGTACCTGAATGAACCTGTACTTATGATGGAAAAAAAGGTATCAATGGAGATTGACTTCACTATTGAATGGGAGAAATTGAAAGAAGGGTAGAATGGAATTTTGTTCCTGTGAAAATAGCTGGCATTTTTCTTCTGAAACCCCAAAATTTCTAAAATATAAAGCCCTTAATTTTAATTTTTTTCTATTATCAGCAGAAATACTATTTTTTTAAATAAAAAAAATCATTTTCTGAGCATAATTTGGTGAATATTTCAAGCTTGCTATGGGGAGTTGAACAGCAACTGGTCTTAGTGTGTACAAAAAGCACAAGTGTCATTAGGTAATTCTGGTCATGGCTGTGTAAATTTTGTGTAGACTATGGGTGATCTGTGAGACTGACTGAAAATCAGATTTGGGGGAGCAGGGAGGATTTAATACCCAATTATCTGTAATATCAATAAAATATGCTATTTTTAATAAGATTTCCGCCATGTCCCTAGACTACAATCTAGTTTCCTGCATTTCAGACTGGATTCAATTTCAGAGTAGATTTAATTTTCATTATCAATCCTGAAAACAGGTTTTGTAATGGCAACGGTTGTCAATGCTCCAGTGTGGCAAATCTTGAACCGCACACTTTTCTTGGGCACTGAGTGCTGATGGGAAGGCGTAAGAAGAGCCTGTGCTGGTTTAAGCAAGAAAAGCTGCTCTTTTGGCTGGAGGGCAAAGCACTCCCTTGGGAAGCTGAGCGCCCGGTTCTACTCCCATCAAGCTTTTGTTCCTAGATGTAATTTACAGCCTGTGTCCTGCAGAGAGTTAGGAAGATGAACAATGGCTCCTAGTTGTTTACTCCTGAAAAAGGCAGCAACCCAGACTGGCACCTACCGTGTGGATTCATCAGCCTGTTTTACTGGTTTGCCCCAGATCCCTAAACAACTCACTAATCCAACACAGGCAGAAACCTTCACCGCCGGCATGGCTCAAGCTGGCTTTAAGGAATTCTGTCAGAACATGTGGCCCCATCGTTTTTCTTGTTCCCAGCTCCACCGCAGTGCACGTAGTCCCTGGCTGACCCTCACGTCCCAGCAGCGCACAAGGCAGCAAATCCCGGTCCCGGTCCCCACGGACAGCTCTAACACCACTATCCTCCCTCGGTGACCGAGTTGTTGTTGGAGATGGGGCTGGAAACCTGTCCCCAGCAGGGCCACCAGCTGTCCCAGCCCGCCGCAGAGACACAGAATGCATTAGTGACTGACTGAGTCACCAGCAGCTGTGCCGGGCTGGGGGTGGGGGAATACAGGGGAAATACAGGGGAGAAGGGCAGACACATGTTCTCTGTAGGTGACTTCTGTCTGTCTCTGCCCCTCCTTCCCCTGGCTGGCCTCCCCAGCACACACCACGCAAGAAGTCCCCGGAACTAGTACATCCGAGCAAAAGAAATGGGAGTGGGAATACAAAATGCTGAGCGTGAGCTGCCCTCTTTGTGCTCAGCATTCTGTATTCCCACTTTAAATTCTTTTGTTCGCAGTTATCCAAGAGGTGAATCAAGCTTATACTAAGCCATTTCCTGGATGTTCTCTTTCCTCCCCGCTGTCTTTCCATTTTCTTCCACTTGATTTTGCTTCATGACTTCTACCTTGACTTCTCTCTGTCATCTCCACTAATTTCTCCTTTTTCTTAGCCCCCATTCTTTCTCATCCACTCTCTCCTTCCATGCAGCATATTGAAATTATTAAATCAAACATTTAAAGCCCCAGATGAGCAGGTGAGCTTTACAAAAGGCAAACATTCAGGAAACTCAGGAAACAGTTTATATTTGCATAACCAAACGGTTAACTGTTACATATAGATAAACACTTAGAGGCCCTTGTGCCTAATACAGACCTGACCAGAGCCATGCAAAGTCAAGGGGGTTTTCCACTGATTTTGAGGAATTTTGAATCAAGGCAGCTGCAAACAGTGTTTAGTTTAGTCCTAGTATCTGTATTACAATAACTCTGCATACTGCATTATGTGTTTGCCCTTTATGTGTACATATATATATATATATATATATAAATCTGAGAGGATAGAGGGGTTACATCTGATTTGTAGCCACTGATAAAATGTTTTCCTATCTAAGGCAAGTAAACCCCGAATTTTAGCTGGAACAATTTGTGTTCACGCCAGATCTGTTTGTGCCAGTCTTGCCATAGCCACACACAACATATCCACATTTAGACTGTGTCTTAAACATAGCAGTGTGGAAATGAGCAGCTAAGCCTATCTTTTCCAGCTACAAAGAGCACTAAAACCAGACCCCGTCTGTATATAAACAGAAACTTACTAAATTTCAGTAGTCTCCCTGTTAGTCAGTTTTACGATCCCTTTGAAAGGTGGAAGGGAAGGAAAAGCATCCTAATTTTAGACCATAATAAGCATGTTTGTTTTCAGAGGCAAGAGTTCCAGCTGTTTCCAGTGTGGCTCTAGGAGGGAAGGTGCAGGTGTGCACACATCATAGGATGAACAGGGTGAGGAGGCTGACAGGCACAGCAGTGCTAGGTTTTGAAATGCTGAACTCACTGGGTAAAATACACACAAAGCATTCTGCCCCTCTTATATATTTTTAGGGAATGTATTGCTCCAACAGTAGCGTCTTCTTCCTCAAATGGGCAGTCCTTTTGCCTTGTTGGATGTGCAGACAGCAGCAGCAAACAGCATTCCCCCTAAACCCTGTAAGTTATGCAGGTTAAACATAGCCAGGAATCAATGGACTGGTGCAACAGCAGCAGCTTATTTCCTACGGTTTGATCCTTTCTGCCTGGATATACCCAGACAAAGCCAGGACCGCTGTCTCCCTCAGCTCAACTGGAAAACAGGGAGCCTGAGGATGTGTCTCACGTCCAGGTGGCACGAAGTGCCCCTCCATGGATGGAGAATGCGTAAGGCAGGAAACTCCTCCCAGTTTTCCCTTTGGAGCCTTATTTCTGAGCTCTACATAATGTATGTTGGAATTGTCAAGTAGAAAATCCTACGACTTCTGAGGGAAGTTCCCTTCTCTGTAGTGTAAACAAGCAAAAGAAGGTAATTCTGGGGGACTGAAGGCAGGAGTTTTGTGTGAGGCTGGGACAGAGGCACAGAAAATAGAATTCATAAAATTAGTGAGACAGAAATTCAGGTTTTGCACATCTCCTAGTGCGTGATTTTCTGCTACAGAAATAGGTAAGGGAGGACCTGAGTGCTATTACAAAACAGTGAATTTTTCTTGGAATTGGGAATTGTCACACTAGACTACAAATCCATTGCCTACTTAACAACTTGGCTTAAGTAACAATGAAAGCCAACATTTTAGAAACTAAAAATAAACACTCATTTGGGATATTATTACATAGTTGGTAAAAGTTCAATTATGGATTAAGTTTCTTTCATTAGAAAGAAATTCATACCCAGAACAACACAGCTGTGTTTGAAAATGTACCTTTATTACTGGCCAAAAATTGGTTTATTTGCTTTGTCTTTTCTTTAGTACTATTGAGTGACAATAACTAAATTTAAGAAAAAAATATTACTTTCAGTATGATTTTGAAAATGTGCTTGCATTCAGTTACAGTCCTTTTGCGTTCCCTTTTGAGAGATGTTTGACAGGATCTATCAGCAAGAGATATTAGCCAGACAGAAATGTTATACAGAAAAAAAAAGAAATTCAATGTTTTATGCAATTGTAGATTACAAAATTTACACTATGATGGTGATTTATATAAATACGATAATCATCAAATTACACACTATGGCATGATCATCATTGCTAAGTAACTCCATATCATCTTTTGGTTCCTGAATACTCCTTTTTTAGTAATTTGTGCTTCATTGATAAAGAAAACATTTGTTCATTAATTCATCAGGTTCTTCAGAATAGTGCATGTCTAGAATATTTGCAATGTGTTCATGTGTGCACAAACATTTAGTTTGCAGAAATACAACTGGCAATAAATACATTATGAGTTATTAGTTCACCTCTAAAACATCACTTATATTGTCTAAATATTTTACTGAAGTGTTGGAACAATTAAGCAGGTCATGTCTGAACAGCTTTTTGAACAAGTCAGATCTGGAAAGCTATTAAGACTCCTTCAGATGTTAAAGTTTCAGCCAACTTGCACTGAATTTACAAGAAATTATCTATGTCTGAGTCACCTGAGATTTCAAAGATACATCATATGAGAGCAAATTCAGTGATACACAAATAGATACGAGAACTAGCAAGAGAATCTGTAGTTTATCTGCTGTCCATTGTACCCAAAATCTCATCAGTAAAAAGTCCCTCTTCCTGTCCTTTGCAAGATACATTAAGATAAAGACGTTTATACACATAAAGATTTATCTGAGGTTCATACTCCCCTCAGTTTGTTTTCTATAACCAACCCTTCCATAATTGTTGCAATAATTTAATGAAAATTTTCCCTAGGGGAATGGGTAGAGAGGCAGAGATAATAGAAGGAATGAAAAACTGTTCTGTTAGTCTGATAGATCTGGTACTATAATAAACTCCACACACCACTACCTAGCAAGCAGGAACTGCTAGACAATACCACTGAAAAAGTCTCATATTAAGCAGTTTTTTGAGAGTCTTGAGACAAAATGGAATGTGTTGAGTGCACTCCTGCAAAGATTCTTTCCCATGTACAGGAGGAGAGTCACTGTTTGGTATTAGCTGGCCCAGGAAGGATAGATCTGCATCAACATCAACATGATCTCTTACAAATATATTACTCCCTAAGTGATGAATTATACAAGGCATATCTCAAGGGGCACAGATGTGAGATAGGCTATGAATGTTCAAGAGTCTAGTTCAAATACAGATATAAGGATACTAAAGCTTATCTCAACTATTTAAAGATTCCTTTTCAACTTCTCCTCCCATATTCAAATTTGGTTCTTCAATCCCAGTCTAGCTAGTTTTTCCTCTCTTCTTAATCACACAGTTCTGTACAGACAGATGTATCTGAAACATAGTTCACATGGCCCAGTCTTCGCTGAACTTAGCAGTTCCAGAATACTTCACACTTTTTCTAGCTTTAGAGAACTAACTGAAGCACTCATAGAAACCCGAGAAATAAAAATGTAAAAATACAAGCAGCCAGAAGCCCTTACTGAATGCCCGAGGAGGCTGAGGCTGCCTTTCCCTGCTGTAAATAGTCTAACCACAGCTGCTAGTGCACATCAGGTCCCCCGGGTGTCTCTCAAGCCGTCACGTTGAAGTTGCTCCATTTTATTTAGACAGAGAAATATTAGGCCAGAGAGAGAAACTGCACCTATGGCTGATGACTTTGTTTGACACTCTTGTGTGAGAACTGAGGTCCTCCTTCCTTCCAGGAGTAGGCAGCTTAGCATGTATTTGCACATCTGCATAGCAAAGGCAGCTCTAGCCTGCTGTCAGCTAAGCCTGCCTCAGAGCTGGAAACATTGTAGCCTCGCTTGTTCGGCATTGCATATGAGCTAATTAGCCTTGCAGATAAGCCTAACTAGCTAGGACCAGCTACACTCTGGTAGTGATCTATGGCTTTCAGGAACTCGTGCCTTTACATACCTGGTAATTAGAGCATGTGGAAGTACCAGCTGGGTACAGCTCTTCGCCCTCTTCTGCTGTAAACTGCAGTCATGTCACTCGTCCCTTGAGGTGAGCTCACCTAAAGAACACATCTCGTTGCCAGATTTAGTCACAAGTCATCTATAAGATTGCTTGTGCCCTGTCAGATAAGGAAGAGTATATCAAAGGAGCTGTCTGTGCTTTCCCCACCTCCTTACTCTTTTTCTTTGGCAAGGGTCTGCAGGATTTCAGATTTTGGTGGTATGGATTTCAACTGAAGCCAAAATCAGTAACAGATTTAAAGCCTAAAGCCAACAGATTCTAAAGCCTATTCAGTAACAGATTTTGGTCTTGCCGAATAAGTTCTTCGCCAAGCAGGAAGTCTGGCCAAGCAAGAGTAGGAAAAATTTCTCCTGAGGCTTAACTGGAGTAAGTGGTAAAATTCAGACAGGAAAGAAATGATTCTGAACATTAGGAAGGTCTTGTGAGACCAGCTACATAGTGGAATAACTTCTGAGAACATGCTCACCCTTGCAGAGGAATAGATGAAATGACTAGATCTTTTTAACTATGACTCTGTGATTTGCTTAAGAGGATCGACCATCTCAAGTGCTATACTTGGAACATCTGAACAGTCACTGAAACCAGTACTAGGAATTAATCACACCGTGGTAGAATTTGCCACTCCTCAGAGACTTTGCTGCAGACAAGGGGTGCTTTCAGTCACACAGCTTTCAGACTAAAACTCAGCTAGTAGCTCAAAACACAGGTTAATTACTTTATGGGAAAGAACATTTGTATTTTAACCCATCTCTTCTCTATTTGTGTTATTAACCATCTTGCAGACATCCCAGTTTACATTTCTCAACTATCCATTTAACATCCCTGACAGATGGGACATTATCAGTAGGTAGCAAATTACTGACTGAAAAATTAGGAATAGTCTGAGTATGAATTTATGAGATTCATATTTAATAATCTCTTACTTTTTTACTCCAACAGAAACACCAACTTATTTACGCTTTACTCCACTTGGTGCCATTGTCATGGAAAGAGAGTATTATGCTCTGGGCTCTGCAATGCCATTACAGACTCACAGGATCAAGATCTTAGAATAATTTCTACTCCTTCACATATTCAGTAATTGCTTCTAACACAAGAGAAAACGTGGGTTGATACATGACTGAGTGGAGAGTTCAAGACACAGGCATTTTAAAGAAAAACATTTGTACAAAAAAGAGTTCTTGTAAAGAGATGTATAGTGATCTCCTACGTCAAATATGCTCTCATTGCTGTGCTATTGCACATTCTTCAGTGCTTTGCATGCTGAACTATTACTTTGCAAATAATATTTGCTTTTTAGAATGGTATGCAGTGCTAAAGGAGTATTGGAATTAATAACTGTGCAGCTTTGACTTGTCTCAGAAATTCCTGTGAGTGGAGTGGTACAGAGGGAAAGAAATTATCGATGAGAGGGACACAGGATTTGAAACAAGGGAATAAGGACTGGGCTGAACACATTCTTTTCTGATTAGCATTATTCTACAGAGGCCAGTGAGTCCCTTCTGAGCTGCAGCTCAGAAACATGAAATATATAATGATCTCTTCCTATAAATATGGTGGTAGAGTAAGGAAGAAGTAAAAGATCTGTCAGGAGATATGTTGTCACTGAAAATATCAAGTCTACAGAGATCTGAAGCAAAATGTACTTATATAATGTCCTTCAGATGACTCTTTACAATGATCATTCATGTGAACAGTTTCAGCCATGCAACAAGGACCATACAAGCAACACTGAAGCATCTTTATAAATCTGGGAGTCACAAGACAAGTTAGAGAAAACAGGGGGGAAAAAAAGGGGAATTACAGAAGTTCACATGATGGTGGCTTCTTTTCCTTGAGATAGATCACAGGCTTACACAGCAATATTGTCCTCAGCCCTTCTTTCCTATAGGCAGAGACTCAAATTCACCAGATTTTTTGTTCCAGCCTGTGCCTTCCGTTTTCCTAAATAGTCCCAGAATGAGCCAGAATTTCATCCTATCTGTCTTTAGGCTTTGGCTCCTGAATGTAAAAACTTCAAGACAGACTTGTCTTCTTAGAGGTAGAAAGGTAATTTTTAGTTGGAGTAAAGATTCCTTCTCCATGTCAGTTTAAAAACACTTTTTTTCCAAGACAAACACCATTTTTGACACTTTGAACCCTTTCAGCATTTTGAGATCTGGATACTGTCAGCCAGTCTTCAAGTGTGGAAAGCAATCTGAATCCAGATGTTCAGTTCATCTTCAAAAAAATTACAACCAACCCAAAAGGCAATCAGTTGTATCTGTTAATGACCTCAAACTTGACAATAAAAGGAGAATAAGATACAAATTAAAGTCTTAGAAATTTGGTCCGTTCCATGCTCGAAGTATTAGCATCAAGGAGCTTGTTTTCCCCATTTCAGTTGTAAAGTTTAGCTTTGTTTAGGAATTGAAACCTATGCCTAAGGCTGAACACTTACAAACGTAGGCCTGTGTTCAGTAAACCAGCCTCCTTCACTAGGCCAAATACTGTGTTGGCTTTTCTCCCTATGTATACCCTAAAACCTGACAGATTTTAGAGGGGAAAAGAAATTCCAAAGTCTCCAGAGTTTCTATACATCTCAGTTTGCCTTCTCTGTTAAATCAAAGACATGAGTGAATTTGCATCTGCGATGATTGTTATGAGGTGGAAAGAGGTGCAAACCAAAGGAGAAGTGCAGAGCAGAGGAAAGGGGAGCCTGGAGAGAATTCAGAAACCTGCTAAAAGTCATAGAATCTCAAGCTCTGGAAAGGAGATGAAAGCCATGATATGGACAGAGAACTCATTTCCACCCAGCAATTAAGACAGTTTTGTCTCAATCAGTAATCATTTGCATGTAACCACCTCCTACTCACCCTAATTCCGGACAAACAAAACTTGACTTTTTAATTTTATTTTTTAATTCAGCATCAAGATTCAGCACAGATTTGCTTAATTATTTTTAAAAGTTTTTGAATTGGAATCAGAAGCCATGCGTGGGGTTTATAAATAAACTTGAGTTTCCAAAGGAACGAACAAGTTTTTCTCAACTTCCACCTTAGTCCAATCATTTCTTTCTTCTGCATGTGGCGACATGAAGAGTAAAGGAAAGTCATAAATAACATGCCAGCTATTTTGCAATGAACTCTCTCAATTACAGTCAATAAATTGCACATCAGATGAGAAGCTGCAGAACAGTGTGTTACACCGGGTTTGGGTTTTTTTGTTGTGTTTTTTTTTTTTTTAGTTAGGTTTTTGTTTGCTTGCTTATTTGGATGGTTTTTAGCTACAATTTACTTTAATCTTGGAGAAATTCTCAGCATCCTCTTAAGGGAGACAAGAGTCTCAGCTATGCAAGTAGATTACAGAAAGGGCCAAACTGGCATTCAAGGATTGGTTGGTTTAAATATTGCTCTGTATTTCTCTGTGCTCATAGCACAGTTGCTATGCTGTTTGAATTCCTATGCAGCTATTGATGGTGTTTCGCTTTTGTGGAGACATTTCTTTTAAAAGGAGAGAAAATATAGCAGAAGTATAATTTCTGGTTTGGTTGTAAATGTCCATCATATTAATGATCCTTAAAAAAAAAGGGAAAAAATACAGTTGTGATATCAGGTTTCTTCATATCTATTTTCATTTCAAGATGCAAATAAAGGCTGAAACCTCTACAGTAGCACGTAGTCATCCAAGTATACTTGTATATGTATATATATATATATATATATTTCTAGCACTATGTATGTGTTTGTGTGTGTGTGTAAAACAAGAAACTTTGTGTATCACCCATCACATATTTAAAGAGCAAAACTACAAGAAAAGCAGAAAGAACAAAAATGCATGAAAATCCTGCAGGACTTTAGTAGAATCCAGCATTAACCCAAATCAAGGAAACAGTTCTCTGTATCTGTTGTGAATCCCAATTTAGGATCCTGCCAACTATGACAATTTGTCATGAAAGAGTGGGTTAGGGTTGCTCAAAGAACCACCACCAAAGGTACTAGCAAAAAAGGTTTTAATAGAAATTTATAAAAAAGCTTGATTGCAAGGTTCCATCTATTGCTTACTACATGGATGAAACATACAAAGGAAAATCGATTTAGCATTTATTTAGAATGATTTACACAAAGACAAAAGATGCAAAAGGATAAGGGAGACCCTCTCGTTGAGTCACAAAGTTCAGAGTAGATCTCCTTGCTTTCTAAACTCCTGATGGAACTTAGGTGTGGCTTCGTCCAATCTGTATAGCTAAAGGAATTCTAATGATTAAGTCTTTATTTCTGCCATTGACTCAAAATACAGTAAAATAAGTTCTCCTTTTATAACACCACATTACTGCATTTTTCTGCTGTCAGAAACTGAGTGTTTAGCCCAGTGGGAAGCACGGAGAATGTCCCCGTGTCTCAGGGTCCCGTCTCTGTCTCACTAGACTCTATAATGCCACAGTAGCCATACAAACTACAACAGAAGCACATGTTAGGGGATTTTTTTTCCTTTTGTCAAAAAGGTCTAAAATCTGCATTTTTGTCCAGTGACTCTTCTTAACAACTCACTGAAGGAACTTCTGACATCTCATTATTTTAATATTTGAATTTCCCCTTTCTACTCCCTAAAAGGCCCTGCTCCCCATCCTCACCCCGTGACAAGTAAGAATAATCTCATCACTTCCATCACAAAAAGTACCCAACATTCTTGCCTAAATTTAAGAAGTCAATGTGTCATACTTTTTTGGTCTTTAATTAGGTTTTATCAATCTTGTGTTAATCCTTTCTTTTTTTTTCTTGCTGGATGTTAGGGTAAAAATTGAGTCGATATAAGTTCTCCTTGAAAAATTCTTTACAATTTTAAATAGAAGATATGTTCAGCAGTGAGCTACCCACATTCTCTGGTGCTTCCACACAGTGAGCAACCTCGCTTCAGCATGTGGTAATCCTCAAGATATCTGCACAATGACTGATGGCACATCACTGCAGGTACTGGATACAGAGACATGTTCTGTCACATTCCCTCCTGAGTGCAACTTTCTGTATTACTGTACAGTCATCAATGGCTCATGATCCTGGCTCATCAAGTGTCTATTTCATACTCCAGGCAGCTTCATTTATTTGTAACTGCTGCTGAGAAACACTTGATGACTGCACATATTGTTCAAATAAAAGTGCTCAAGACAAAAGGAAATTCCCAAAGAGAAAGACAATTGTTTACCTGCTAAAGAATCTCTGAAACACAACCCTTTGCTACCTTTCATAATATCACCTTGTACAAGAACGTACTGTATTTCCTGCCTGTGCTTTCACTCATTCAGCAATGGCACAATTCTTTTTTTATTCTGATTTACTCATTGGATTAAGAATAATTATGTCAAAAGAGAAAAAAAAAAGAAGCTGTGTTAACATGTTAGTTCAGGGAAACTTTCTGCCCAGTCTGTTGCCCTTTTATCTTCCTGATTAAGCAAAAATTAAAACAAAGAATCATCTTGCATGCCCTCACTTTTCTTTAGAGATATACATAACAATGTATCTTTATGATTTGGGACACTTGTAAATATTATTGAATAGTATAAAATGGGATCCCTCCTTTATCACCATGGTCAAAATAATTTTTTGGAAAGACAGTTTTTTCCCCACTCTATTTTCTCACAGCACTTCGGGGCATACCCATTTACTGTATTTGCACAGAATACATGGTCAGAGAGGGAGTTACTGATGGTGATGAGATTATTTCTCCCCTCACTTAGCAGACTGTAAGATGTGTATTCCCAAAGCAGCAATGACTGCAGCTTTTCCACCACCCATGAGATCACAACCATAATTAAAGAATTTCCTTTTCCATTACTTACAACATTCTTTCTTTTTATTTTATTATTATTTCCCCAATTCTTCTGGCTTTAAAAACACAAAACCTGAGCATAAAATATCTATTTCCCCGAGCACTTTAAGCAAAGTGGATATAAATCCCTCCCAGGAATTCTCCAACTTAGAACTCTGTATTTTAAAGAAGTTTGCAGTTCTGACCTAGAAATTGAATTGATGGTATGTTTATAAGAATATGTGTTTACATTTATGTTCCCATTTATGAATATTAAGATTTTAATGGAAGAAATTGTTAGATAAAATGGGAAAGTAAAGCGGTAATAATCAGTGCTGACATGTTATTGTTGAGCCTAATAGTTTCTCCTTCAAAGGGCAGGCCTAGATATGCATCTGTACAGTGCAAACAAAACCATTCCTCCGAAATGGATTTTCTCATTTGAAGAGACGTAGTTAAATTATTTATTCATCAGCTCTCTCTTACTATGTTGGCCAGAGAAAGGAAATTATATTCTACTGCAATTAGAAATAACTGGGTGGGTCAGTATTGCAAAAACCCTTCACAGCATTTTTAAAGAGGAGTAAATACATGATTTTGTGCTCTATGCTGATGTTTGTGGCCCCACTGGCTTGAGAGGGAGTGCATATAGTGACAATAATTTCACAGCATTTGAGAAAATATTTCAAACCTTGAAAGTTGATTTCCTACACAATCAGTCGCAAAGGGAATGACAATAATAATAGAGCCCAGCAAAGAAGTGGGTAACACTTGAATATTGAATATATTCTTCTTTGCCAGGACCAGCAGACTAATTGGCATGCTTAAGACACATTGCTTTGGAAACATGCAGAGATGTCCAATCTAAAAATGAGCTTAAACAGATAGACTACTTTGCTGAGAAAATCTGAAGATGCACTGCAGTGCTTGCACAAATTTTGCATATTTACCTCTACGGTAAGAAAGAAAATTATTTGTATAGGGTTAGAGAAGATCGGGGGTTTATAAACAGGCAATGTTATCTACATTAATACTAATGCAAATGATAATTTGATGCTCTTCGTACATTTTTTCTACCAGCCTACATTAAGCAAAACTAAATTATTTCAGTGACCAAGAATGCAACCATTGCTTTGAAAAGTTTCAGGAACAAACCTGGTTTTTCCACAGTGAGATGCCCTTGGAGTTAGCTGGTATTTTTCTAAATAACAAGAGTCAGTAATGATTTAAAAATTCAGTATGTCATCCACTGAAGCCCTTGAGAGCCTTTCTTATATTCATTTCAGGAAAAACAGCAAACAAGCCCACAACAATTTGCTTAAGCCAAAAATATCAGGTTTTATAGGGAAATCCAGTGTTTGCACCAATTCCATGACACATGTTTTGATCTCACAAATAAGGTGGTTGTCACCCAGAAAAACTCCCTTTTAATATATACATCCGTTTGGGCTCTTGAATTGAAGAATCGAAGCTTTATAAATCACAAATTGAAGAATCGAAGCTTCATAAATCACAAACTGAAGAATCAAAGCTTCATCCAGTTTTAGTCAAAAGATTCTGCAGTTACCCAGAAGGGCAGGAGAAGCAGCAGTACTGCTTCAAAGCAGCTCTCACAGTCTATATGGCCATATTTTTGCTTTTCCATGATGTTTGTTTAGCACTCTTGTTTAATATAAATCATGCTTGTGTGTGATACTGATACATTCATTTTCCCAGAACATTATTAAAGTTATGATTTTAACCAGTTGTGGTAATTACATCATATTTGCTTTCAGTATGGTAAAATGAAGTAATTTGAAAGACCACACTACCAATTAAACAGGAGATAATGTGTAAGGCTTTCTTCAGTCACTCTAACAGCAGATCTCAGAGTATTAGGATCTTTCTATTTGAAATTTAAAATGATAGAGATGAAAATAATCTCTACTTACATGCTAGATTCCAGGATTTCTATATTTCTTCTTCAGATTAGTTTATGCTACCTTATTTATTTTCACACCACTTGCTGTCAAATGAATGCATAATGTATTGCTCCTCCATCTTGATATATCAGTTCTGATTTTCTGTCCATCATTAATTACATCTGTTAGTCTGGGAGGACATATATCAGCTTAAAAATTTGTTCAGCTTTAAGCGTCACTGAATTGAATCCTGGGACAAAGGAGTAAGTTGCCATGAAGCCAAGACCTGTTAATGGACAGCACTGCAGCTGTGGCCTCACCAGTGCTGAGCAGAGGGGAGGGATTGCCTCATTTGATCTGCTGGCAATACCTTGCCTGATGTAGCCCGACATCATTACCTTCTTTGCAGCAAGGTGTCTCGGTTTCAGCTGGGATGGAGTTAATTTCTTCTCAGCAGCTGGCACAGTGCTGTATTTTAGGTTCAAAATGAGAATAATGTTGATAATACACTGATGGTTTGGGTTTTGCTAAGTTGTGTTTATCTGAAGTCAAGGATTTTTTTTGTTTGTTTGTTTTGTGTCTCATGCTCTGCCAGTGTGGAGGTACAAAAAGGAGAAGAAACTGGGCAGGAGCACAGCCAGGGAGGGTGACTCGAACTGGGCAAAGGGATGTTCCACACCACAGAATGTCATGTCCAGTACATAAACTGGGGGAGTGACCTGGAATGAAGAGTGATTTGGGTTGAGGAACAGGGTCTGTCACCAGTCAGTGGGTGGTGAGCAACTGTATTGTGCATCACTCTTTTTTTCATTATTATTATTATTATTATTATTATTATTATTATTATTATTATTATTATTATTATTATTATTATTATTATTATTATTATTATTATTATTATTATTATTATTATTATTATTATTATTATTATTATTATTATTATTATTATTATTATTATTATTATTATTATTATTATTATTATTATTATTATTATTATTATTATTATTATTATTATTATTATTATTATTATTATTATTATTATTATTATTATATTTTACTTTGGTTTCAGTTATCAAACTGTTCCTATCTCAACCAACAAGCCTTACTTTTGAGTCTCCTCTCCATTCCACTGACGAGTGGGGGCAGGGTGGCTGAGCGAGCGGCTGGGTGGTGCTTAATTTCCAGCTGGGCCTAAACCACGACAGAAGGGCACATTACTGTCTCATTTACCCAGTCTGCTCATCATTTTCAGTGTTTTGTTGCTGTTGCAATTCATGGAGAAAACGTTATGTGGTCTAAAGGTCAGCTTAAATCCTACCTGGACTGTCAAACAATGCATCAAGCATCTCCCACAGTTAGTAGGAGAGGGTCTTTAAAAGCNATTATTATTATTATTATTATTATTATTATATTTTACTTTGGTTTCAGTTATCAAACTGTTCCTATCTCAACCAACAAGCCTTACTTTTGAGTCTCCTCTCCATTCCACTGACGAGTGGGGGCAGGGTGGCTGAGCGAGCGGCTGGGTGGTGCTTAATTTCCAGCTGGGCCTAAACCACGACAGAAGGGCACATTACTGTCTCATTTACCCAGTCTGCTCATCATTTTCAGTGTTTTGTTGCTGTTGCAATTCATGGAGAAAACGTTATGTGGTCTAAAGGTCAGCTTAAATCCTACCTGGACTGTCAAACAATGCATCAAGCATCTCCCACAGTTAGTAGGAGAGGGTCTTTAAAAGCTACTAAGTTTTTGGTCTTGTTTTTGCAAGCAATCAGGGAAAAAGAATTTTAATGGTTAAGCCCTAATAATGGAAAGTTACAGACTCACTTCTAAAAAAGTGATGATTTTGCATTAGAAGTAAAGTTAATACTTAATTGAGCAAGACTTTGAGGAAAATGAAACAGCTGAATCAGTCTGGAACAATGTAGTGTTGAAACAGGATGAAAAATCAAAATATTTACATTTGGAAGGAGGAAACAATGCAAATGTCACTGTGTGAATTTTTTTGTTTAGAAGATCCTATTACCAAATCAATAGGAGCAAATAAAAAAGGAAAAGAGAATAATAATTTAGATGTAGGTGTGGTCTAAGGTGAAAATTATACCATGTGTGTACCACAATCTCATTTCCAGTTAGCCATCAATCATAAAAAAAGAAATGCACATTGCTGTTTGCGGGATTCAGTTTCCTGTCTTAGTAAACTGTTCTCTGCTCACAGTTCTAAAATACCACATGCAGCTGTACTAAAATATAAGGTACAGGCCAACCATGTGAGCTAGACTGCTCTGTCTAATGGACCTGTCTGACCATTTTTTTAGTGCACCCTGTTTTCCATAAACTTTATTGGAAATGGCTTTATATTCTGATACTCATTAAAGAGGAAAATATTAAATAACACGTGAGCCAAGAAAATAAAGAGTCCTCTAGAAACTTTTCTATGCTCGAATGGTTCTCTTTTTACAGTTACCTTTTTCTGATATCTCAGTTAGTCAGATTTTGTCTCACACGTGCTGCATCTAACTGTGAAATCTCTTCTGTTCATATTCTCCTAAGTTTTGCTGAAGTGGTTCTTACAGATCTCAACTCTGTGTGCTTTAATGCTTCTCCTGCTATTGTCAAAACTCTTTACCAGCTGTTAGTACAAGAGCTGGATGGTATCAGCTCTCTCCCATACTCAGTAGATATCTGAGGAAGACGTAGCAGATTCTTTCACTCTACAAGTCACTGAAAAAAGGCTAGCAAAGGTTATGTTAAAATTTCACCAAAGGGATTGAGAATTCAGTTTGAAAATTAACCCTGTCATTTTATTAAAACACTGTGATAATCTAGATTAAAAACATTTTCAAACTATTTTTGACTGCTTTTGTCTGCCAGGTCTTCAGCAAGTTCTCAATTAAATTGTCCTTAAATACTGTTTATGAGAAAGTAATGCAGATCAGCCTTTTTCCTGCCAGCTATTAAAGCAAGCCACTTCATTCATACAATTCATCTATTCAATTGCAACAGAGACTATTTAACTAAAACTTTTCTCTTTGACTGATTTCTATGTTTCGGTTCTCCTTCCTTTCCTTCCTCTTTTCTTATTTACTCTCTTCAATTGTTGAATTCACTAAAAATTTATTGCAAGAAATGTCAAACTTGTTATGTTACGCATTTGAGGACATAATTCAGATGGTTTGCTTTACTCTGTGTATTTATGTTTAATGTGATCTCACAGAAAACTCTTATCTTCAACAAACTGCTCTCACATTTTGGACTTCCCATTTCTGTGGTTTGTAAAGCCGAACAGAGAGAACCAAGCAAAAGGAAGCTGAATGACGTATTTGCTCCCACTATAAAGAACACCAAGCTAAGGAGGCAACGAACTCGTGGGGTTTCCTGAGGAAACTACCTTGCCATAGCAACCAAAGGCTTTTTAGAGCTAACTGAGGAAAAGGTTGATTCTTGACATCTGGGGTACAGCTCCTATCACCCCTCTCATGCCTCTCCACCAAAGCTCTAGATCATTCAGCTCTAGAATTCATGTTTCTATTTAATTAAAAATCTTAGAAGAAACTTAAAAATGCCTAAAGCAGGCAAAACAATAGTGACACACCTGAACAGCAATGGCTTTCTCCTAGATTTCCACGAAGAAATGCAGTAGATGTGTAAGCAACAGAACTGTGTTACTGCAGTCCTTCCCACCCTGAGAACTTAGAAGTACCTTTTCCATGGAGCACTAATAGGAGCACAAAGATGCAGCTGAGATTTAACTAATGGCAGACAATGTTCTAAATGAAGACAGAGAATGCTCCAGCATTCCCTCAGTAGTCTTTTTGTTTTCACTACACAAATGCATGAAAGGGCCGTTCATTGTACTGGTGCTGTGCCAAGGAAGAAAGTAATTCATGGTTTTGACCTTCAGTGGATTGGGACCATAATACTTATGCTAAATCTCTCCTTCACCACATGACTGACCTCCCACGTGCTACCCAGGAAACACTGAATCTGCACACTGTATTTTCCTATTTAGTTCAGGCATAGAAAAAATTTTGCAGAATTTGTTCCTAGTCAAAAATTACTGGTGAAAAGTGTTGCTGTCTCTATCAGGTCTGATTAAATGGGATTAGATTACTAAGAAGCTGACAAAGGACGAACAAACCTTTGTGCCACATTTCCATTTGTACAGTACAATCTATATTAACAATCTATATTATCTCTTCTGTAACCACAAGGTGTCTAAGCCTCACACTTATATTGCCCCATATTAACCAGATTTTAATGACTACGCTTGTGCACCTCTGCAACTACAAATTGTTTATGCAAAAATATAAGCTATAAAACCTAAAGGATTATTATCCTGAGGAGGAACACACTATAATGTTCTGGCAACAGATCAGAAGTTCTTTGCCACAGTTGCATTAAAATAAAAAAATTTTCTCCTCTGTCCAAAAACCCACCCAGAAACAACAGAGGGTTAAGTATAGAATTTTTAGCATGCAATAATTGCTTACCACATCTGTTAGACTAGCGGGGAAACTTCCAAAATTCAGGTATGCTTTGAATTCCAATGAACAGTATTCCAAATAGTATTCAATAGTATGCCAAAATGTTCTTTCAAAAATTACTGCAACTAGGAAAAAAAAAAAAGGCAGCAAAGTTTGCATGCAACACTCCTTCAAATAAATGATATTAAAAATGAGTATACGCCAAGACTAGAAAGTTCTCCCTTAACAACTGTACAGGAGCACAGTCTGGAAACCAGAAACCACTATCACTTCTGGCTCATGTCCACTGCTGCATCTTTTGAGTTATTCCAGGCTGGTTTCAGACTGGGAAGCAGCAGGAAGTAGAACTGGCTTTATGTTTTACTCAGTCTTTTCTGCTGTATTTCGGTGATACCTCCACTGCCAGTTTCTTTCAAGGATTCTGTTGCCTTGCATGTCTTCTACGCTGCACTTGTGCTCCATCACTTCTGGGATGTCTTTCAAAGCAGGACAATGAGGTTTGTGCCCAGTAGGAAACTACAGGCAATAGTACAGGCATTCCTGGTACAGGCAATGCTCCAACAGGCAGTGGGAGTTAGGAGCAAGGCATGCCTTCCTCACCCTCACTGCTCTGCACCAAACTGGCACTTCCTAATGTGTTAAACCTCATGCCTGGCTCTTCATGCCATGTCTCTCTATATGCAAATATATACCATCACAGATATTTTAAGAGAGCAAGATGGGTGGACTAAATGATCTCAAGAGGTCCATTCCAACCTCAACCAGGTTTCTAAAAAAGACCAAAAGTGCAAAGTCTTTTAGGATACCAACTCAGAGATGAGCTTGAATGTGGATTATGCTTGATTGTCCTATGTCAGATGACCCAAAGAACAGCCACTGTCTGTGCAGAAGTCCAATTTTACACAAACATTATCAGTGATCAAATGGCATTTAACCAAGGCACGTTTAAAACCAAGTTTATAAACAGGTTCATATGACATAAATGGGCCAGAAAGGATATGGGCAAATTCTATCAAAAATGTATAATAAACAGTTCTGTCAACTCTTCTTCTGGACCTGAGAGAGTGACTGAAGGTCAATTTTAAACCACAACTATTTACTTGTACTATGGAGTAGTAAAGCAACCACTTTGAAACAAAACCAATAAACACATCTGAATGCAGCAGCTGTAAGTATGATCAAATCCTACTGCTATGCAGATTCATGCAAAGAATTTAGGCACTATTTATAAACATAAACCCACTGAAATTATAACTTGTAAGTTCACAAGAAGAACATTTAATTTATTTTTGTGTCCCTCTCTCTGCTTGCTCGCAATGAAATCAAGCTGCCTAAGTACTAAAAGTACTCAACTGAGTTGATGAGGTCTTCCAGAAAACAAAAAAAAATTTCATGAAGAGTAATATAGAATCATCAGGCTGGAAACAATTCTTACTGCATTAAACCTCCTCCCCTTACAAAAATCTGAGAGAATCAGATACATCATCTGCAAGCACTTAATTTTTTCATTCCTCAATTTTTGCCACACCTCTATGGAATCATCATATGGTCTTACCCCTGGACCACTTACTAGAATGGCAATCAGAGACAAAGAAATGGAAACACTTTTTTCTGCCTTTTAGTTCTTCCACTCTAGTTTAATCATCACCTATCACTCTGGAATACCATCACACAGGACTTTTACCTACAAAAGCAAAGGATCATGTGAAAAATTACTCTGTGGGCTTTACATGTTGACCTTGAAGTACTCCTTCCAGAAAAGAATTACATCATTTTAGTTGATAGTATGCATCCTTCCTCTGGGAAAGTTTCCAATGGGCAGAAAGTTGATGGCTTAGTTTTATCATTCAAAACCTCGAAAATGGTTTCCTGAAAATTTTTGGTAGATAGATGAAAAATTACTGAATTTCTGACACAGCTTTTCTTTTCTCAAACATACAAATTTAGTTACTTCTCCTGTATAAAATTTATTACACTGAAACCTGAGGAATCTCAGGGTTTTCAGTTTCACAGAGAAAAAGCAAGTTTTATGGCAATTCATTCCCTCTAAGAAATGAGCAATAAGTGTTGCTTTTGCAGAAGTACAATGCCTTGTAAAAATGAAGCTTTTTTTCTAACTCGGGGTTTGAACATTTAGATGAAGACATTGCCAGTGAAATTAATCAATCTCTTGCTGGGCTAGGATACATGAAGGGAAATATCAGAGCAGTTGAGACCAAGTACATTGTTCTGTACTCCCTCCTCTTTATCTATTCTGCATTTTTCAAGCCTCTCCACAACCATCCTAGACTGCTTCCCTTTGATTATATATTCCTATATTGAGAGGATTAGATAGTTCTGTGCAATTACACCACTTTCTCATTTTCTGTCAGCCAAAATTCTCTCCTCTATTCAGCATCCAGCACAGCAAAACTAAATTGTGGCTAAAAATGCATATCCACTTCCTGACAATGTAATGCACTGACAATCTGAAATCTGCTAGTTTTTTTTTTTTTAAGTGAACTGAAGAACGATAATGAACAATAATGGAATATTTACTTTACCAGATCAAGAGTGCATGTATTTTATTATTTCCTATATGATGCATCAATTTATGCACTATTTAAACATAAAAAACCCTGGCTGACGTAGCCACTCCAGACAGGGCAATAACTCAGACACTAAGAGTGGCAAACTGCCCTCGGAGCCCCAGATACCATCTCTGACCTGACCCTGAGACACTGGGGGAATGAGGTTTTTTCCCATAGGAAATGGCCACCATGAGTGTCCACTCGCATCTGGCCAACAGTGAGGTGCCGCCTCCTAAAATCGCAAACTTTGCAGGATTTCTCCAAAACCAAAGCTGCCAGCAGCGAGGACTCTGGCTGCCCTTGGAGCCCCAAATGCCACATCTTGAAGAGATACTGTCCATACCTACTCTAGGCAGGATGAATACATGGAAGAGGCGATAGAGAGCCTGGTCAGTGGAAGGCAAGAGTTCAGCACAGAACTTCTACGCACTTCAGCCACTCAGAACAACTCTGCTGGCATAGCAAAGCCAGTCATTTCACCATCACAATTCACATTTCACAATTATACATTGTGACGTCCTGGGACACATATTGACTTCTTGTAGGAGTATAACATTATTTCCAATTATGAAATGGGGGGAGAAGGAGTTGAATAACAAATTAGTATAAAATAAATACCTAGTTAATGTTTAAGAGGGGCATTTTTTTGCTTGTAATTTAAATAAGCTCAGCACGATGAAATTTGCGTGCTGCCCCCTTTCTCAAATTTTGACCTGTGCAATTCCTCAGACACAGCAGGGCAGCAGTTCTCTGAAGAGACAGTATTTTGGTGGCTTATAGCACCTAAAATGATGACAGGCCATTCAAATAAAGTAAAATGAAAGGGTTTGGGTTTTTTACCTCCAGGATGTTGCATGGCATTGATAGAGGTGAAAAAGAGTAGTTTTTTCTCCTTGCCTACTACTGGAAATGCTACTTAATCCACTAAATGGATGAATAAGTTCATTGTTGTGTTAACAAGGATGAATCTTGGGAAATGTTTGCTGAGAAGGGTGTTTATATGGAAGAGCTAAACAGTTCCTGCACTGTAGACTAAGGGAACTGGAGAGAGGAATCAGAGACTACCTGTTCGCAAAAGACTGAATATACATTTAGACTGCAAGTTCAGAAAGATTTTCCAAGCTCACCCAAAGCAATTTCCTGTTCAAACAGTCACCTAGGCACAAAAGTGATTTTTCATATTATTCTGATCTTTATCTTAAAAGTCCCATGAGTACTACAGACTATTTCTAATGAAGGGCCCCTCCAGAGCCTTCTTGCTCTCATTTTCAGATTCTATACAGACAAAGCACCTCTATCTGTTTGATCTTGTGTTCCTTGGTCTAAGATGTCTTCTCTTGGTACTGGTTAGCCTCATCATTCATGTGCAGAGAGCAATATTCCCTTTTCCACCTTATCTTTCTGAGCCAAAGAATGCAAATTTCTCCTGGTTGTCTCCACTCCCTCAAGCATCTGTTGTGCCCTTAATTGCACCTCTTCCAGCTTCCATCAGTTGTTCAAATACCCACCATCATTTCTAGAAATGCTCTGAACGATATCTCCCAAGGCTTTTGTCTTTGCCTAGGGTTGTATATCTCACCAGCAGCTGATAGTTGTCCATTCCCTCACCTAAGTTTATCTTCTTTCTACGATGCCCTAATTGCCCACCACCCTTGTGGTAGTGCCAACTCAGAGTTGTTTTGTGATTAGCCTCTCCATTAAGTGCTTTTCGCTGCGGTACTGTTGAATTTTATCCCATTTCTATTGCTCCAGTACCAATGCAATCAAGCCTGTGTAATTGTGACGACAACAGATTATGACCTTTGTCATTATGTGTCCAGCTCTTCACTCCCAAGGTGCTCCTTCATCTCTCTTCTCCTTTACCAGCTTCTTCTCCACTTTAAATTTTGCACACATTCTCCTTTTCATGGATAGCTTCTAACGTGGTCCTATATATGTTGCATTTAATTCAAATAAATCAGATTCTCTCCACTGCCAAATAGTTCCCTGATTTTCTAGAGAACGAGATAAAAGATTTATGTGGCACAACCTTCTGTTTGCAAAATCATTGTTTGAATGCATCCTTGTTTTCAGTTTTTGAGTAATCATGTCCTTCAAATTTGCTCTTCAAGGCTGTCTTCTATTCTAATGCACCTACAGATTAGCAGATATACCCCTTCCTCTGTAAGTGCTGATAAAACAGATGTGTGTCTTTAATGTTAACCTGAGCATTGTATAATAAAATGGTGCAACTCAGCCTCACAATTTTTTGCATGCTAGCCAGCTTGGAAATCTGTGAAAGATTGGGCACTGATTTAGGTTTTGAATCTTAATAGAGAAATAGCTTTACTCCTGACCACATCCTCACTGCATTGAACACTTTTCACTATAAACTTTTCCGTTCATATGATTAAAAAATCTCTTGAAATTTACTCTGTTCTTAACAAGGTCTGTCTCAACTGGCTTTCTGTTGATTCTTACTGTAGCCATATACTTCATGTCTAAGACAGTGGGTATTTTTGGCAAGCAGACCATTTTCCATTATTTACTCGTTCTCTGCTTATGGTAATATGTCTCTGGAGGTACCTATAATCTAGTTAGGTGCCTTAAGTTTTTCTTAATTTAGTGCCTTAAGTTTTTCTTTGCATGACATAGGAATCCCTGACAACTCCACAACATTCTAATCAAGCAAGTGTCAGTACTGTCTACATACAAGACTCTCAGCTTTCCTGCTCAAATAACTTGACTAACTCATCCTCATCCATCATACAAGAAAATTATTTGGTTTTCTCTCTCAAAACTGAACACCTTATTCACAGATCTTCTTTCATCTTTGCCTTAATTTACAGCAGATCAAGCTGACATAATTCAAGTCACAAGTAAATTCTGTGACCAGCTCCTCTATATTATATTTGTAGCATATTTTTTTATGCACCCAAAACAAGCTAAATAACATCATCCTTTTCTGATTCAGGCAACAATATATGATGAGATGTGTTAACTATCAAATCTCAGAATTTCTAAGGCTCATCGTTGTAAGTAGGACATATTTTCCAACTCTTATCAGGAAAGGCAAAAATATCAATCATGCAATTTCCAAACATATTTCCTAACACCATTAGAAATCTGAAAAAATCTATACAGATTTCAGTACTGTCCCACAATAGCTTATTTTACTGTTTTAAAATGGATTTACTCTTGATTCAAACCTATTCCACTAAAGCCACGCTACTTCTTTTTTGTTTGTTTATGTCTGATCGTATTCTGAGTGTGTTGCATTCTCCATTTGCCTTAACAATGTACAAAGAACGTGGTTGGCGTATGCCACACATCTCAGTGCCAACAACTGGTACCAACATGATTCTTATTCCACCATGTTCCTCTTGTCCTCCACTCGTCTAGTTTCATTTCCCCCACCTGCTCAACTTCCTCCCTTGTGTTACTAGGCTGCGGTGTTGGTGTACAAATATTTGGTTTCTCACTAACTACACCTAGTCTCTGAGATGACACATACTTTCTTCAGTACCTATACTGTTCCCTGTTTTCATCTGCATATTCCCTTTGCTGACTTTCTGTCCACTGATCATATTCCTTTGCATTTTGTTGTATACTTATTCACGTGATTTAGGCTCTTGGTGAGTAAATACCAAGATCATACAAGTCTTTCTTCCTCAGTTTAAAGTTCATACTTCTCATTATCATTGCAGAGATTTCTCCTGGTAATTGGATTAAAGATTATTTGAGGTAGGTCAGCCATTAGGTTTTTATCTTTTTTTCACATGGCCTACCACAGAACAGTTCACTATCAGTAATATAACAGCCAGAAGGGCAACATATCAGCTCTCCGTGAGTGTTGAGGCTACTGGCAGAAAAACACTGTGGTGGCAGGAAGCCTATAAGGCTCAGATATGACCATAGAATATCCATTTCCGATGTTCAGGCTGGTTCCTGAACTATAATTTTTAGACATGTGCCCAGTCTTATTTTTCAAGTCTACTTTAAAGCATTTTGCAGTCTCATAGTTATACTTCCTCCAAATTTTTCAGGTCATTAATTCTTGTAGAACTTCCTCTACATCATAGCAAATTCTTCTCCTTCTTTGGCATTAACATGCTTCAGCTTTTGCAGACTCTTATCACTGTTCCCTCTGAGCTGTCATTTTGCTTTTTCCTTCCAACTCCAGACCACAATAATTTTGCTACCATACCTTACTCCAGAATTTTTGCAATTTATGTGAGCCCTATCAAACATGCATTATCTAAAAATAATGCTGAATTTTTTTCCACTGTCATATCTATGATTTACAGCCTTATTACTGAATGAAGCCATAGAATTCTAACTCTTCATGCCGACAACTGCTTTGTATTTCTCCCAGCTTTAGTCATGCTTTTTTTCTTACAGTGCAGTGCACATTTTGGGGATGAGGAAAAATCTTTTTCTACGATGTCCCTGTGTAGTACCTCATAAAATGACACCTTGACACATTAGGGGGACCACAAGCATTAACCAGAAAAGAACATAGAGTGGCCACAGCATAACATCTTGTATGAATATAGAGCATCAAATACTGGGCTTTTTTTTCTATTGAGTTTGTTTCTTTTCAACTCCTTGACACGGAAAAATGTAGCAAAGGCAGTTTGGTACCTACACAGTACAAAGAATCTTGAACAGTTTGTTACTGTGCAATTATCCAAGGTTTCTAAATCCGCGCTTCAAATCTCAAAGCTTGTTCTTATCATGAAGTTCAAAATAATTGTAATAATGATGGCTCAAACACAAATATTAGGTATCTTAATGAAAAGTCAACACTGGTAAGAGAAAATTGCCTTTAGCAGCATTTGGCCATTTGGCTCTGAAAAAGAGGACCTGTGGAGTTAAATTAACCTTCAACTGCAGTGCTGATTTACAGATGAAGCGTTCCAAGTCTCCTAGTCTCAGAAAAAAAGACTACAAATGGCAATCAATTTTCCTTTGCAGAGGCATTGGAAGAGAGAGAGTATTAGAAAGGCCCTCTTTGTCCTTTTCTCACACAGCATTTTTTGTTATAAATTTCCTTGCAGTTCTATTAGTGTGCATCCAAGACCTGGGAGATGCATTCTAAGACACTCGCCATGAAGTGTGTGGTCATCAGCTGGGAAAATACAAATATAGTATTTTGAATTTATTTTCTTCCAAACGAGCCCAGCTTTTCCTTCACGGACGTGAAAACAGACATTGCATGTTCCTCTCTGTGAACGGGATAGAACGGATCAGAAATTCTTCAAAACCTCTACAAGGTGGAGAGTTGGGGGTTTTCCTTCTTTTTTTTTCCTTTTTAACAAAGAGGTACTCTTTTGGCTTACAAGTAATGGCATAGAAGCTCAATAATCTAATCGAATCTAAGGTTTGATGTGAGCAATAAAAATGAGTAGCAGAGAGGAGGTAAAGAGTTGTGGAAAAGAGAGAGAGAGAAAATAGAAAAGAAGAAATGTAGGAGAATAGGAGAAGGGGAAAAAAAATCAAGGGGAGAAAACATAAAATCTTTCCAGTGACTTTTAATACTGGATTACATTTAGGTACAAGTAACTGTGCAACAGATACCTGAGCTATGTACTATGAGCACTATTGTACATTTGACTTATTTTGGTATGAGGGCGTACAGCTCCCCCTTGAAAATACTTCAGAAAATCCAAAGGAAACACTGGCTGCTCACAGAAATCCTAAGAAACCTGGAGAAGTTCCAAGATGTTTTGTTTTTTTTTTAAATCTTTGCCCACCATTTTGAAACAAAATCTACCAGAGGAGAATGAAACCTGGTTCATTTCCTCAGCCTGTACATTTCAGAACTTTGCAAGAATATTTGCTTTTTCCTTCTCCATTCAAGAATCTAGCTTTCTTTTTTTTTTTTTTCCCTTTTTTTTTTCTTTTTTTTCTTTTTTAAAAGTACTTTTAGGTCATGTTGTTATAAAAAATAAAAGCACTAAGAAAATGACAAAGCATAGCTAAAAGAGAATGGAAAATTCTATATACGAGGTTTAACTAATAGCTCAAGTATCCTTCTGCATCTCTCTTTTTGAAGGATGCCTGGCAGGACTCAATTTCATTTCAATACTGTGGATCAAGAAAAACAATTATAGTAAGAAAAGGGGAAGAAAAGAGGGAGAGACAAGACTGGCTATGTTGGGAATTGCCTTCTAGTGAGGAAAGAAAATCCCGAAATAAATAAGTTCTAAGGCTCATAGATTGGAAATAAAACACATAGTCCTATAATTTTAGATTATTGCTTGGGTTCCAGGGCAATCTTATGTAGATAGAAGCATAGTTCCATTTGCTGGTGGCTTAGTAGCTACAATATATAAAGCTCTACCTATTAAAGTCATGTAACTATATTTATTTTTAAAATCATATTTTTTGTCTGCTAAATTTTGAAATGAAATTTTTTCTGGGCATCTTCCGTGTAAGGTAACTCCAGGTTTTGGAAAACTTCTACCAGAATAGTTGGGTTTTTTTCAAAGCATAAAATTTGAAAAATCTAGTGTTTTATTCAAATATCCATACTTCCGACATGTTTTTTTCTCCCCAATTTTTCTAACACCCACATACTTTACAGTTTTACATGGGAGTGGTTGTTGCATCAGGAGTATGCCATATTCCAACCCTATGAGTGCTGCTAAAATTCTAAGGTAGCTGACTCCCATATACAGCCAGTGGCTCTTTGCAGCCGCGATTATCAAATACTCCACCTCCACAGGGCATGCCCGAGCACAGGGCTAAGCACAACTATCCCTGAAACTGCCAGAATCCACGTGGCCACACAAATTCAGGGAAATAAGGAAGCTGCCAGAGTTAAGGAAAGGACAACAGTTGACCTATATGCAAGTGGACTGCAAAAAGAAGCATGTGGAAAGACCTGGCAGGGGGAGAAGACCTGGGCTCACTCAATAAGGAAAAAAAAGATGGGGAGTGACATTTTACACAGGAATACAGTGATAAGAAAATGGTTTGGAACTAAAACAGGAGAGATTTGGATTAGTTATTAGGAACAGGTTCTTAACTCAGAAGGTGTTGAGGCACTGGAACAGGTTGTGCAGAAAAGTTGTGGATGTCCCATCCCTGGAAGTGTTTGAGGCCAAGCTGGATGGGGTTCTGAGCAACCTGGTCTGGGTAGAGGTATCCCTGCACATGGCAGGGTGTAAGAATTAGATGATCTTTAAGTTCCCTTCCAACTCAATCCTTTCTATGATTCTCTGAAAGTGAGGAAATACCAGCATTCATTCGTGTATATTCATGAATCAGTCTTGATGCATCAGTTCCTTATGTGCATAAAGAAACCACCTTCACAATTTCACAATTAATACTTTATTCAGCATGCATGCTACAGAAAACCCTGGGAAGGCAGGAAAGCTCCGAAGTAAAAGTGATTTTTCTGTTGGTAGCACCCATAATCCTCACAGAGCCTGGGAGGTATACAGCAGTTCAACTGAGGGCCTGCAGGAGAAAAAGGTGTGCTCAGGGCTGAGAATTAAAGGCTAAACTGAATTCCTCTCTCTGCCTCATATTTTCTGCCTGAAACTGGAGAAGTGGCTTGACCTAATATATAATTTTTTTAAAACAAGTGAAGTCTGAATGTTAATTTCTGGGTATCTGAACTGCAGCTGCAGCTCCGGTAAAGAAATAATCTCATCGGCTCACAGCTGCGAGTGAAGTTTGAGAGAGCTACACTTTGAAAGTATGAAATTCAGTTTACTCCTACACATTCTTAAACAAGATTTCATGCATGTTTCAGATTTGTCAGAACTAAACAGTCTCAAATCAAGCTAATTGTTTCTTTTAATCATAAAATGTCCTGAAGGTGATAAGATTTGCTTGTCTCAGGGGCCTTTGTAAAGACAAACTGCTTTTTTCTATTCAGGCACTATAGAAAAGCACAAGTCATCTCAAAGCACATCTTGATCATCAGACACAGCCCTAAACACCAAACACAGAATAATGAGGCATAAGCAAAATACTGAAAAGATGCTTGTTAAGTGAGCAGCACTGTGTATGTCATGCAGTAAGCATCTCTGGGGTCCTGAGAGGGTGAGGAGAGAAGGAAGCATGTGGTATGCATTGAAAAAGAGAATTGTAATCAGATGTATAAAGAAGCTAAAAAAATGGAAGCACAGATAAACCTTTTTCTGCTATTTCCTACTGCTTGAGTGTTTGACTTTGGGACTGTCTTACTGTTCTCTTCAAACTTCGTGTCTACATAATTATCAGCTTATTTCCTTTTCTATTTAATTCAAATGGTTTCTTGGGATACTTAGTGGGGCACCTTGGGTTATCTATTGCCAGGTTAAAGACAGTGACAGTGGGGAAACCAGAAATAAGCCACATGGGGAGAGAGTGATGAGTTTTAAGCTATTGAGATGAGCATATTCACATATGACTAGTAAGGAGAGAGATTAATAAAAAACACCCTCAATATCTCCCATTTTCCCTGGAATTTCTGGATTATTTACCAAGCTCACATTTCAGCAAAAGAACCCATCCCAGTCAAACTGCCTGTGTCCTCTAAGAACCTCTACTGGCAAGACAGAATTGAATGGACATCACTTTCACACTTCTGAGCATCTCTCACCAACAAACTTCTTATTTCCTTCATCTAGAATAAAGCGCAGCCTCTTGCTAAGGGGCTAAAACTGCTCTGCCTGCACACATCCATCCCTAAGCAACCCTAGAAAATTCTGCTGTGATTTTCTCTTCCAAACACCAATTTCATGCTAAGGCACCACTGCAAGGCAGAGCAGCAGAGGCTGTTTCAAATGAAAATGCCACTTTAATACCTCAGCTACGCTATTCTTAGACAGTATCTGGGCTCTTAAAAAAATAAATCCAGTAAACATATTCCTCCTGTACTGCTCAGTGGGAGGAAATCCATGACAAAGAAATAAACCCATGCCTGAAAACTCCTGGAGATCACTGTGGAAGATTTTCTGCTCCTGCTCCGCAGTGGACATTTTCCAGTTCCAGCCTCCCACATCAGCTGGGGAATGTCCTGATACAATTAGCGGGAAGTTTAATCTCAGGGAGTCACAAGGAGCTCACATGTGCCAAGAGAGAAACAGAGAGAGAAACTAAGGAGGGCTCTGTGGACTAGTAATAACAATTTTATCTGATTGCACATCAGCTGATAGTTACTGCAGCAGATTCTTACAGAATTGTCTTAAGTTGACCATGGCAAATTATGCCAAACTGGGAAAATCCTAGGTTCTGCAGGTGTTTTAAATATTTTCCCCTTAATTAGCATCCACTAAAGGCAGATCAATCAAGTTACATATTGGTGACAACTGCCCAAAACATGGACTAGTAAAGATTCACATATACATGGACTGTTAAAAAAAATCCTGAAGGGAACACATAAAAATTTGAAGTTGTAAAGGATTTAAGGAATTAAATTAGAGGACCATCTAATGTAATATCTTAAGTGAGCAAAATGTGGCAGTATAATAGGGATGAGAAGACCTAGCAACATATATTCTTTCAAGTACCAAGAACCAAGCAATCCAGCTATTTATCTGTTTTACTTGTAGAGCTCAATACTACTGATCTCATGCCATTTCTAAAGTACTGTTAAAGTGAGCAGGATTTCTTTTCTTAACTAAAAATCCCTTTCACGTTCCAAGCTGCCAATCCAGCATTATTCATCAGAAATTTAATTAACATAGTAGCCTCTAATAATGAAGTTTACTTTACCATTAGGTTTACTTTCCATTCTAGCACTATTTCATTTTTTTAAATTTCCTGATTGCTATGCTCCAAGCACCACCAGTTTTGTCGCTTTAACAGAACTGAACTTTATTTCAGTGCCCTTCGTATTTTATAGCTAATGAATAATGGCATTTTGCTGTTACCTTTTGACTGGCATGAAGTAAACTAACTTAGGATGCTGTTTGGCATTCATGTCAGATATACTGTATAATTCACATCTCAACTTTAAAACTACCAAGTAAAATACAAACCACATCAATTTCATTTTCTCCATCCACAAGTTTTACATAGTAATATCTAGTCAATGTTTATTATATGGATACTTATAATGGACCACAATTGCTATTTATTTGGCAGTCTATTTATCATTAATTCACTCTAACTGCAGTCTACATTTGAGGATAAATTTGTCACTGCAATACAGCTGATTGAAAGCATATTGTTTGACAATTGTTTATTTCAGATGAATGTATGTTAGAATTTAAGGAGGAAGAACATAGTGACTTGGAATCTGATCAGAATTCTGGGTCCTGCTCTTAAATGCAAAGAAATGTTCATTGCATAGCTACAGCAAGTTAATCACCAGCATTCTGTGTGCAGTTGATCTAATCCTGGCTAAAACCAGATGGGCAAAAATTATGGAGAACCCTTCTCAGAATCATGGGCAGGACGCAGAGAATGAAATTAGGTCCAGTGTTAGTCATCTGCACCCCAAAACTTCACTGTTCATTATTCAACAGCTCCTTATTCATGGGTAGTGATTGCTACACTTCCATGGCATAAACCTCCTCTTCCCAGTCACACCCTAAGCTGTTTTTCTCACCCAGGAAATAAACCACAAGCAGGTTGCTTTGCTGTTTTTCTGGTTTCAACAGTACCTTATTTTGTAATGCATTATATAATTATGGCTTCTTTCTGGCCTGTTCCCGTAATGATTAAAAAAAAAAAATATTTCCAAAACAAGTTTATGATGCATTGAGTGGAAGAAAAAGGAGAAAATATGTAGGAAACAAGTGATTATTTTCTCGAGTGTTAAAGACCCTAACAGGTCTTTTTCCACAGCAAAATATTTTAAAATAAAGCTTGCTTTGAAGAAATACAAAACCAGCCCCCAGACACATCCATAGACATTTTTGTACCTGCACTCCCTATGCTATTTTTTCCCAGGTGCTTTCTGTGTCCACTTGTAGGCTTGCTTGTTTTTTGGCTTGCATCAGCAGGATTAAAGCTTGTGGAACCCTTCCTGTAACAAAACCCAGAGTGATTTAACTCATGCTTTGCTCTTTCAATTGCTCTATGTCCAAATACCAGCCAAATGCGATCAATCAACGCCTAGAAAAATTGAATCTTAAATTATTTGCATGCAAACTTCTGTGGAGATACTAGGCATACTAGATTTTAAAGCAAATGTGAATAAATGCAGAAAACAAATTGCAGCTGTGTCTCTTGTATAAAGTTGGAGTACAGGGGAGACAAGATTTGAGAGAGCTTGATGCAGTGAATTCATATTTTAAGAGCTCCTGGTTGCTAAAACAGCATCTTTATGCTAATTAGGAGCTCTCTGTTGTTATTTTTAATCTTGACATACCTGCAGTTAAATGCCAGGCAGATACCATATAACTGTGAGCAGCTGCAACTTCTGTTCCAGGTTTCACAGGTGTTTGGTTTGTCTGATTTCGTGTAAAAGCAAACAGCAAAGGGTGTTAAAAAAATACAAAAGGGTCCTAGAATAAAGTAAGAGTTTGAAATAATCATTTCATTACAAAGTTTATGAGTATTTTGACATTAAGCTGAAGCCCCAAATGCTCCTGTTTGCTGCAGCAAGAGCTGCCTTTGCAAGCAGGAAAGTAAAACTAAAGGCAACCCAGCAAGCTGAGGCATGTTATTTCTTAGGAGCTGGTTATGGTGATCCTGTGAGAGCAGCATTAATAGCTGAGCAGTTGTTAATTCAGCTGCCTCTGCCTGCTGTGACGCTGAGCAAACCTCCTACTTGGTAGCTCCAAACACAGTCATAGGAATGTTTACAGTGCCAGCAGCACAGCAGAGTACCCCGAGCCAGCAGTGGTCTGCTGCCTCCAAGCTTGCATAACGCAGTTTTCCAGAGATGGAGGAGACACTTTTTAAGCAATTTAAATTAAGGGAATCAGTGTTTCTAAGTTACCAAGCCTGGCGAATTCCCTGATGTTCCATTTCCATACTGTAACTCTTACCAGCTTCAAGACAGTCACGAGCCATTCCACAAGTACTTAGGCTGAGATTTACCTGAAACTGAGAATTATAACAGCACTGCCCGAATTCCTCTTGAGCACACAATCTTTTTTGTTGCAGAATAGTTGTGTCAGTGAAACAACAAAACAACAACAGTATTTAAAAAACAGTGCCTATATTCTCCTTACTGACTTTTTAAGAAAATACTTTTTTTTAAATAAACCTAGCCTTGCCTTGCTCTAATTTTTATATTTTCAAGTGACAAGGGTATATCATTGTCCATTTACACACAAATCATATGGGCAGCATGCAGGCAGGACTTTTTTCAATTTACCCAGTGGGATTTGTTTATCTCTTTGTTTGCTCTGATTTATATCAAATGACTACTGCAGGCTTAATGTTTCATAAACAAGAAAATCTGTCTCTTCTGTTAAATAGCACACACATCAAAGTGCTCTCACACAGATAGCTTTCTATTACAAACTTTTCCAATAAAACGATACATACATAGATGTAGATATAATACTGATCTCCTTTGATGATTTCAAGTAAAAAACTTTAGTTAAGAAGTTTCCAAAAATTCAGAGAAAATACCCTGGACTATATAGTTATAACAAAAATAATTTTGAAATAGACAACATGATAATAGACAACCTCATATTTTTATCATATCGACATTTAAAGTTCTTTAATGCTTACTGCCAATGATTTATCTGTATGCTTTTTCATAAAGTGTAGTTTGTATAACACAAATAAGTATTCGGCCTTTCATTATGCAGTTATTCTGTACCAATTTAAAAATTATTTTTCCAAGCATAAACAACCGGGAAAAGTCCTTGAGAAAGAGGAGTTCTCTCTTCCTTAAAGGGCATTCTTCAATTTACTAAAAAAAAAAAAAAAAAAGAAAAATATTTACTGGTTTGCTGAATTGTTCTCTTTCCTAGTTACTACATGCATGAATAATACCAGCACATCATACAAACCAGGTATTTACTCAGGGTGTTTTCTGCCAGTAGACAGACAGACCCCAACAACAGTCCTTCAGCCTCACATTGTCCAAGCTTACTCAGAAGATAACCAGACACATCTGAGAAAGACAAGACAGTTAAATGACTCAGTGAAAATTATCAGATTTCCAAAAATTGTCTCCCTGATGTAATAGAAATGTCTTTAAAAGAACAAATGAGTCATGTTGCTATAGCAGGACAATGTTTGCGTGGATTGTAGCTATGTAGTATAATCATGGAAAACTTTGTGGCAGGGAGATAATCATCCTCATGTAACCCATGCATGCAGGCTTTGCTATTATCTCAGTCTAGCTCCTCACGATCCAAGGCTTCCCTTGGCTTCGCTTGTTGTGAACTACCACACTCAGTATTTGACAAATTCCTTCACTGATGCACACGTCATCTTTGGCCAGGATTATTCCACGCAGAAAGTGTGATAGTGAAGCCACAGTGTGCTGCAATTCCTTTGGCACTTTCAAACGTTTACTTCTCTGATGCTACACTTAGTAAAGAAACACCTGTAGAAAGTGGTGTCAATCATTCAGAAGACAACACTTTCACCTTCTCCCATCGAGTATTACGACTGAAAGAAAGAAGATATTTACAGCTTTCTTTTGTAGGAGACATCACTTCTCACTGAAAAACAGGCTACAGGCAGGAGGGTTATGTCTATTTTCACTGATAAATGTTTGGCCCTTCTTTTCTCTAAGACCTGAAAAGACAGAGCACTGATTCACCATTAGACAGCAAACCCAAGAAATGTATGCCTACGAAGAACCACACCAAAACAGACTCATACAAACCAGGAAGGATTCAGGGAGCTCTCAGCTCCCTGTGACTGCCAACAATCTAATTTCAGCTTTGAGAAGCTACGGCTTGTGTCATTTAAATGAATTTGGTTCCTGCTACTGAATATGCTCAGAAAGTCCAATTACAAAATTCACCAAGATCACAAGAGTTCAAAGTGTGATCAAATTTCTTACCATTGATAGGAAGTGATTTTAGTGTTCAACCGAAACTGAACAGTAAGATAGTTCTTATTCAGAGGAAGTGATAATTCATACGGCATAGGCTTACTCCTGAGCAAGTCTATGTCAGATTTCCTTTCAGAGGAATGCATTCTAAAAACTCCACCCCACTGAGCCAGAATTCTGACTGAAAGGGCAAATGGGCCTCTGAACTCCAGAAGGGGATTTCTAACCAGGAATTTCAGGTTTTCGTATACCTCAAGGATGACTAAGGTAGAATTCCAAGCACAGAAAAAAAGGTCAGATTTAAGAATTACTTCTCTACTGGCATCTGGAATACTGCCTTAAATAACCAGACTGACTTCTAGCCCAACTGTCCATGTTTTACAAGATGCTTAATGTTCGTATGTTCCTTTTTTATCTGAGACTTCTCTCATTAACTCTCAAGATTTTCAGTAATTTTGACAGCCCAAGAGACTAAGAAGTCCCAGGGCATGAATTAGGAATATAATTGTTAGTACTGGGACAGCTGTGTGCAAAATATATGTGGGAAAATCTCTTATAAAAGTATGCACTGAAGTCTTTCCCTTCTGAAAGAAACAGTGAATTGATTGCCTTGTTTGGAAGCACGTATTCTCTGAAAATCTGTAAAGCAGAGTGTTGAAAGCCAAAAGTGTCTCATTTGCCCCTTCATAATGTTCAGATGCTGGATGGCAAGAAAAAATCACTTCTGCATTCAAAGTCACCAGGCAAGACCATTACAATCATAATAAAAACACGGCAAAAACCTGTATTCTTCCTTCATGTGTCGCTAACATTTACTCCACAAGATTTCATTGGAATGAGAAGCCTCCTTGCATGCACCTCTGATCCCAGTCTGTTTTCATGACAAGTGGGTTCTTCCTCTTTATGCCTTTGAGAAGGAAAGAAATGCCTTTCTGAGCTTTGTCAGCTTTCATGCAATGCTCTGTTTCCTTCTTCTATATCCACAATTAGTGGCAATTTCAGGTGAGAAGTCGAATAGCATCACTAGAGTGTGCTCTCCTGATTCTGATCCCATAGCTCTGTTAGGGCAGCAGAAAACAACATATAAGCACACAGACAGCAGCACACGTTGTATTGTCTGAATTAGCAAATGTCTGTGTCTGGAAAGTAGGTGAACCGAGGCAGCACGTTTCATCCTGAAAATATGAGTTCTGTTTGTTAAAATGCAGTTAGTCCAGCATGACATGAAGTCAGTGGGAGAATTAACTCATCTCTATTTCTGTCCCCATGCTGATATGGGGCTGCAGTCAACATTTCAAATAGTTACTTTCAAAGGAGACATGACAAGCATAATGAGGAACTATTAACGTTCTACCTTTTTCTTCTTGATTTCACTCAGTTTGCCATGCCAGGCTGAGGCCTTTACTTTCAGAAGGAAAAAAAAATTCTTCCATTAAGTCTCTAGAAATGTGTTTAGATGATCAAAACAAACACCAAAAGAGAAAGTCTTAAAATTACTTTACCAAAGAGATCTCACACTAATTGACCTGTAGGGTTTGGTGTTGTCAAGAGATTACCTGCTCTGTGTACTGAACAATTTATAGTCTAGATCACCATGCATGAACACTACAATTTGCTGATCTGTTAAAAAACAAATCCAAATCTAGATGACAATCCAATTAAGTTTTGGACAAAAAGGCTGGTGTTCCAAAGAGGTTTTGCCACTTAAACTAGTGGTTGTGATAATTTTGTCTTTTCTTATACAATGCCAGAAATTTGCATAGATAAATTAAAGAAAGAGGCACCACAGCCGAATGGGTTTACTCTGAAAAAGGTGTACTGTAAAGATAAAGCACGGGCTGAAGTGTGAGCTAACAACTTGTACAAGATGTGTATTGAAAAGGAGAAAGAAACTTCTGGAGCAGATGAAACCAAACAATTGATTAGTAATTCAGTCACTGAACACAGGGCTTGATTCTCTGAGTTTGTTTCTCAGAGCCTGCTGCATTTAGGGAAACATAATATTTTTCACCTTCAGAAGAAACTTGCACAAGAAATTCCCTGAAGTGGAAAGAAAGACACACACCTCCTCAGAACTAATCAGGGGAGTTAGCTATGCAAACAAATTTCATTAGTTATCAGACTGTTTTGGATAATTAAGTCTCATGAGCCAGGGTGTAATCACCAGAAAATTCCCTCCCTCTCCCCACCTCTATGTATAACTTTGAATAGATTCCTCATGTGTCTTGTTCCTGTTTTACTTTAGCTCATCTGTCATACCACACTACAGAAAACAGGATGCAGAGGTGAACTGTTATCTCCCAGACTAAACTGCTAGACCAAAATAAGTGACTGGAATTCCTGTTCTAGTGAACCTAAGCTCTCTGCACTTGAATATTTCTGTACTCAGAAAAGACTCCATAGAGAAAACTTAATTTACCTCTATACTCTGAGTCTGGGAGCCACAGAAGAAAGTAGACAGAATAGTGGTCTAGATTCCTGTAGGTGAAGGTCACCCTCAGGTTTGGATGAATCCGTAGAACTGGCAGCACACCAGCAGGTAGATCATGGCAGCAGGCTTTTGTCTGCACTATGGGTGAGCTGCAACACAGTGTCCTGGGTCAGCATTGGAAAAAAAAGAGCTTCGAATGAAAAGAGCTTTGCAGTTCTGCAAACAGGCCCAGTCGCTAGAAAAGAAGGTAGTGGAGAGAGCATAAAACAACCACAGACTTGCATGGCCAGCCAGGTAGGAGAATACCTGAAGATGCCGTAGGGTTGCTGGGGCCATCGTCAAGGCAGCTGCATCCACAGCAAGCTGAAAAAACTTCTTCATCTTGCACCTGCTAATGGGCTCAAGAGAAAGAGAATGTAGGACTGAACTTTGGGACCTTGCCATTTTCACATTTTTATTTGAAAATCCATAATTAAAAGTATGCACATCTATGTACATCCAAAGGGTCTGTTCCAGGAGATAAGCTACAGACAGCCAGGGTCCAATGTCTGTAATTCGCTTTCCTTAACAAATGGCTTTCTGCAGTCTGAGAAGCTTCATGAGGAAAAATTCTGGAGCTATTTCTCCAGGTAAGGACTTTGCTGCAAGTAAGATGCTCAACAGGATTATTTTCTGCATCTTTTCTCTGTACTGACTTTTTGGTCAACCTGAGGCTGTTCCAAGGTAGTGTACACCCTCAGAAATTCATTTAAGCACTCTGAGAAGGATGGTTTTCCTTAAGAGTTCTTTTCTGCACAAATTTATAAAGATGATGTCTTTTGATAGAGTCCTCTAAGGTTTCCAGCAATATTGCATTTATGATTTACCATGGTTCCTTTGGAGGTACTGTGTCATCACATAAGTGTAAGACCCACCCAGCAAAATTCTTAGAGATGCCAAAACAGAGCAAAGGAATAAAACTGCCTCAAGGGAAGAAGGTAAGGAAAGAGATATGAGAAAGAAGATGAGCCAGTCTGGAAAATAGAACAGTGGGTACACACGGCTTGCTGGAACTGGAAAGGTCAGCAACAGGTATGACAGGTAGATTCTGCAAAGCAATCTGCAAACAGAGGCCTTATGGCTACTTCCAGACAAATAAAACATTAACTACCAAAGAACCATTCTCTGGTTGCATTCAGCAGAAAAGAGCCCCTTGTTCTGGCTATCTGCCCCTGACTTCAATGACCCTTGAGTGGAAGACTGAGTTGATAGCTCTCGCCCTGTTTTAGTTGCAGTCAACAGTCACAATGCTGTGGTTGACCACCACATGTTTACTCAGCACAGTGAAGTTTCTGTTCTTCCTGGAGTCTGTGAAAACAGCAGAGAAGAGCCTGGTGTTCACAGGTCACAGTGCATTTGTGCTGTTAGAAACACGTTGGTGTATTATAACAATTCTGCTGCTGGGACAAAAGAGCAATGACAGCGCTTTTCTTTCTCAGAAACAGACTGCAAATTATCAATCAGTGAGATGCAGTAATACTGTAGTAAACATTAGAGATGAGGCATATTATTTGTGAAGCACAATGGAAGTTTTCTCTAGAAGACACAGCACTGTTTACTCTCTCTAATACACTGCTGTCTTTTCCTTAGCTTATTTACTGCTATAGAAATGAATCTGCTGTTTTAAGGGTAGCAGTTACTTTGGTGGTTTGGCAGTGGATCTAAATGTCAAGGATGGAAATCCTGACATTCCTAAAGTTTAAGATAGTAAATGTTTTATTCTATTATGAGTTGAAGTTAAAAAAAAACCCTGTGGAAAATTCAGGTCACAACAAGAACCAAGTTTCTTTCAAATCTAGGGGACAGTTGTATTACAGGCTTTGATTCCTGTTTCTTTCTCTCCATACTAGAACTTGAAAACTTACGAGTGATGTATCTATGTCCATATTTAATTGTAAATTACCCATTTTCCAGACACCCTTTTCTGCATCACTCCAGCTGTTATAAGGTAATACAGTAGGTTAGTAGGTGGATTTTTTTAAACCATCTTAGGTATCAGCAATTCTCTTCCTCCTATGTCATTCTGTTTTCTGTCCCTGGTGCAGGCATATTTAGACAGTTTTCGACACCCTTTGGTGCATTCCAGAAAACGAAGCTTACTTTACAGTAGATTAAACTGAACTTGCTTGGTGAAATAGGTGCTAAAGAATATTTTAACATCAGAATACCAGGGTATGCCTGCTTAAAATTCTGGCAGATTAATGATAAACAATACACTGTTGAAACGCCGCCTGAAAAGTTACAACCATTTCCAAAGTTCCAGAAAGAATGAATGATACCCCACTGGAGGTTAATCATGCTACTTTAGGGATGACATACAAAAACATGTATTTAGCTATTATAGAGAAACTCTTTCCTTCACAAGTACTCACCCTACTGTTAATAATTCTGAAAATATTGTCTTCCATGTAAAATACAGCTTCCAGCTAAAGAGCAAGAGCTATTTTATAAAATAATCTGCCATACAAGGTGTTGATATCTGGATAAGAGATGTGACTCTCTGAAATGCCAGAATTGAATAACGCGGCTGGAGAACGTAAAGGCAGAAAATCTTTGAAGCACAGTGTTCTCATGGGGAATACACAAGTGGACAGTGAACAACACTAAAGAAAAATTTCTTCCTTGGTTCCCCAGACCTGCTCTGCTTCCTACAGTGCCAGCCAGGTGACCAGCACCTCCATTTTTGATATTCATCTCTAGTCTCTGGCATATGCTTCACTTCTTGGAAATCCATAACCGTCTTAGCATGGTCTGCTTCTGGAACCTTCTATCTCAACTGCCGGCATGTACTCCCCCTCCAGACAATTTATCTTCCTTGGAATACAGTCGGAATTGCATTCTCATCTGTTCTAAAAATCAGACCTAATTACAGACTTAATTACCTAACTTTGAATTACAATAATGCTAATTAATTGTTAATTCTTATTCCAAATAATCAGCTGGAATGGTACTGGAAAAAAAATCCATTGTGTGGCATTTTATAGCAATTCATTTGCTTTGGTGTTTAAGATCAAAGGCATTGGTTTGATGATGTTCTTGGTTTAAGACAACAAAGCTGGTGTGTTGTAATCAGCATCAACATGTACATGCATCTCTTGCTTTCTTCCCCTGCTGTTCTCCTGCCAGAGTGCCAGCCTACTATTCACTAAAGAAATGTTTTATTGTGTACATCCAGAGTATTTAAGACATGCCTACCTAATTATTCTTAGGTTTTTGAAAGTGATGTATGCTGCAAAAAGTCTGTGTACTTATAGTAGGATTTTCGTCTTTTTTATGTCTAGGTTGAGGGCCACTTCATTTCATTTAAGAAAATAAAAAAATTCATACAGAAGTAGTAATTATATTTCGTATTAATTTACTATGTAATGCACTTATCCTGAGGAGAACTATTTAATTTTAACTTTTATTTCTACTCTAAATACTCAGTAAAGAAGACTATTGTCTTCTTGGCTGGATGTGCTCAATATGAAATCAGAGCACACTTCTAATTCACTGTTTGCACATACCTTACACAGTTTTAGCAGCAGTTACGTGTTTCTCAGTTCCTGATTTTCAAAAATTTCTGTGTTTTCTTTCGTATGCGTTAGTAAATCATCTGGTAAGTACTTGGTGAGCAGGCAGCCCTTGGAAATCTGGGGTGATACTACGTTTGAAGTTTGGAGTTTCCTGGGCACCTAAAATTAAAACTCAACAGTCATCCTTATACAGTTAATTTTGTGCCAGACTTACTAGACAGAACTTTCCTCCTCTTTAAATCATGATCCAAATCTCCAAGTTATAGATAACAGTAGCTGATGCTGAAGATTGGATGAGATTTAATCAAAAGTGAAGACAAAAGTGTCTCCTGTTTCTATTTCATTGAAATTCAGTTCACTGCTATGAAAGATCTGAAACCTACCAGAACGATAATAAAATCAAGCTGATCTCCAGCAAGTTCTTTGTTATCCAGTTTAGAGTAGCATTCAAGATGACTTCTTACCTTTTACAGTGAATGTACAAAGGTCTTGTCAAAAAAACAAACATTCAATTAAAAAAAAAAAAAAAATCATTCAAGTTTATTCTCTAGAGAAACAAGAAATAGCAAGTCCAAACCTAACAGTGGTTTCTCTCCATGCTTAGTGATGCAACTCAGCGATGAGTTTGTTGTTTACATGCAAGCCTCTATACTATTTTACACACCTTTGGATATCCCACCCAGTCTCCAGCTGCCACTGCTGAAAAGCAGCTACTGTCCCCTATTCCTGTAGCTTTTTTTTTTTTTTAAACCAGATGTAAATAGCCAGTACAATCCCAATACGGCTTGAGGGGTAAAAAAAAAATTAAAACAGTAAAAGAAAATGATAAACCATACTAACTTCAACAATGTATTTTATATATCAGTCAGTGAACAGTCTCTAACAAAGTGATTTGGCAACAGTCAGAGGTACCTTGCTCTAAAATGTAAAACACATTATGTTATTAATGAGTCCTGCTTTAGTGAATCTAAAAGACTTAAACCAGTTTATGGATAGACAAAGGAATTCTTCTGAAGGAGTGGCAAATCCTGCTGGATTACATGAACAGTTTACAAAGAAGGAAATAAAGTAATTTTAACATTTCCCCCTGCTTCACAGGCTTTCAGTAGTCAGCTCAAAACAAGCCATTCAAAGAGTTTTCTGGCTAGGCAAATGAATACAACAGCACACACACATATATATAGAAAATAGTCATCAATTCTTACTTAAAGCCTCTGCTTTACCCTTTTTGCATAACTGTGAAGATAAATATCAACCAGTTTCTGTTGCAGTGCTGGTAAGCACAGGAGATAGCTTCAGGGAGAAAGAGCCCAGAGCCAGTGGGAAGTGGACCTAATGACTGAGAAAGGATTGCAGCCTGGGCTTAGAAAAGGAGGCAGCAGGGCTGTGGGGTTTTTGCCATAAGAATAAGATTCACAAACTGGCTGAGATTTCAAGACTTATACAACACAAACCAAGTGCCTCTAGCACATATCAATCACAATCAGAATGAGCTCAACACCAGGAATACCCAGACTTCACATTTATGGTGGTGGAGAAATTGTTATTATTTAAGATACAGTACAGGGGCACTGTTGAAATCAGCACAAGGAAAACAGAAATCTAATTCTCTGGTAAAATATCTCTCACCTTTAATTTCTGAGATCTTTAAGATGTCCCCAAGCAGCTGAATTAGATCACAGAATCATTTAGTTGGAAAAGATTCTCAAGATCAAGTCCAAGTGTAAACCTACCACTGTCAAGCCTAGCACTAAACCATGTCCCTAAGTGCTACATCTACATGTCTTTTAACACCTCCCAGGATGGCTACTCAATCATTTCCCAGGCAGCCTGTTCCAAAGCTTGACAGCATGGATGTAACTCCAATCACCACCATCTCCAGGCTCAGCCTGTTTACCCAGTGAACACCTATCCAAGCCATGCGCAACCAGCTTCTACAGGAGGATGCTGTTGCAAACGCTGTCGAAGGCTTTACTGAAGTTGAGGTAGACGACATCCACAGCCTTTCCCTCATCCACTAAACAGGTCACCTTGTCATAGAAGATCAAGTCGGTCAAGCAGGACCTGCTTTTCCCAAATCCATCCTTGCTGGGCCTGATCCCCTGGTTGCCCTGCACATGCTATGTGATGACACTCAGGACGATCTGCTCCATGACCTTCCCTGGTACCGAGGTCAGGCTGACAGACCTGTAGTTCCCTGGATCCTCCTTCCAGCCCTTTTTGTAGATGGGTGACACTTGCTGAATTCCAGCCAGCTGGGACCTCCTTGTTTAGCCAGGACTGCTGGTAAATATTTGAGATGCTTCAGCTTTCTGCTGTGTGGTCAGTTGTTTTCTATGTCTTCTCATAGTTTAATTACTTGAAAGAGGTGAGGCAGCCCCAGGAGACCTGAGACACATGAACACAAAGGGCTTCCTCACTGGTATTTCACATTATCACTGGAAGCCAAAGGCAGCTTTTTAACATGTAGTTGGAGCTGCTATCCTAATCTCTTCAGTCTCCTGGCACCTCTGTGGACAGTCCCAGCACTACTGTTATTTCAGAAGTCTATAATCTATTTGCATATTAGCAAGAAAACAGTCACGAAAAGAAGAATAGACAGAAACTCATAAAAAATTTAACTCTTTCTGAGAAAGTTGGCTCCTCACAGGCTTCAAAAGAAGTTGAAGATTTCTTTCAAGTCCAAATATGCTTCCATTGTAAAAAGGTCTGTTTGTATAAGGATTTCAGAGATAACACAAATTCTTAGGAATTCACGGTGAGTCAATGTTCTCTGGGATTATCATAAAAACTGATTACGCATTGCCAGATAAGAAATTCCTCAAATTATTTAAACAGCTGACACATAAATGACTTCTTACTAAATGACCTCTTACTTTAAAAGTGGTGGTCAGTACTAAAATAATCTTTATGCATACACTTTATTATTTATATAAATCTATATCTGAAACAGAACTTGTGCAACTGAACATCTCTGGAATGTCCATAGGAATTCTAAGGAAAAAATTTTTATGCATAGATATAATTCAAAATGTTGTAAAAACATCATTGTATTTATAAATGTTTTGGTAAACTAGGTCACTAATTCCTTCAGTACATTGAAACTAATTTTAACTGGGGAAAAAAGGAAATTGAGCAAAAAGAAAATTAGATATTGTTCTCACATGGTTGAGAGCCTACAAAAAGGCCATCTTTACATCTCCTACAATTGGTGACGGGGGCACCTATTCCAGAAAACTTACTTAGCAGTTGCATACTTCAAGCAAAGAAAATTGTAATCTATGGTTGTTTAATCTGTTCTTCACTTACGAAACTCCAGCCAAGCATTCTAAATTACCACCAAAAAAAATGGCAAACCACATGAAAACAATTATTTTTAATACCACAAGAACTTCAGAAGAAACTCCTTAAACTTCCAGAGTCAAAAGAACATATTCTAGAACTTTTAATTTGAGCTTGTGGTTACTACAGGGAAAAAATTGTCACTTACAACAAAGCCACATTTTTCTGTATTTAATTAATCTAAAACCTTAAAAAAACCCAAACCAAACACTCCCCACCCTCCTAGTCTTTTGGTATGCAAGAATCCAGAGTTCTTTTATCACTGAATTCTCCACAGTTACTGTTTTCCTGCCCTAATGTCACTTTCTGTCACTAGTTAGGCAAATTGTTGTCTCAGTGGAGCATTATAGCTATTCAGAAGGGGGGTTTTGGTTGGCTGGTTGTTTTTTTGTTTGCTTTGCTTGTTGTTATTTTAGAGATGGCATTTCCTGTGGCATTGATGCCTCAATTCTGAAATGAAAACTAAATTGTCAATTACCATCCATGACTAGTTTGATTCAAATGGTATACACAGACGTACACTACTGAGCTGTATACAGTGCCCATCCACAGGAGGACAACTACATTAGTTTAAAAATTAAACTGGACTCAAGCTTAGAAAAGCACAGAGAAAAATAATGGCTTAGTCTATGCCTAAATCAGTCCCAATATCATATATTTTCTAGAATATCCCTTTTTGGACTGTTAAATTTATCTGTAAGTTAAGTACTCTGCAACAATTGCAGGTTTTACTTCGTTAGTTGTCTTTTTATTATTTAACAACAAAAAACATGTATAAAACCTCTTCAAATGCATTGGACAAATTATTCTCACACAAGACAACTCCTTCTGCCGCCACAGCCCCCAAAATACTGTGATGAGGCAGGTACAAGGCAAGGCTGCTTTCTCACCCAAAGATTGCTTCACAGATTCTTTAGAGTATCTCTCTTAGCCAAGAGTATTTGCTCCCAGCTATCCTTGCACCTGTCTCATCACTCGTGTTTGAGCAACAGATGCGATGTTGCAATTACTCTCTCCAAATGTAACCAGGGCAGATTTCTCCCAGGCCTCCCCCAGTGCTGTAGCTGTACACACACACATCGGCACAGGAACATTAAAGCAGAAATGTTGAAGTCTCAGCAGGGGAATTCAGAAGCCTGCCCCTGTTCATCCTGTAGCCCAGATCTGAAAGGCTTTAACAAACATGGTTGAAAAAGCAGCAGATGGTCTTTACCAGTCTGTCTCTGCACATACAGAGATTGTACACGGGCCTGCACACACCCATGGAAATGATGCATTTCCTTTAAAAGGGGGTCCAAGAAGTAAAATTCCCTTTCTAAATGCATTATGGAATATTAAAGTTTTGAAGTATTATTTCCTTCAGAGTTTGCCTACAACAATTACATAGTCAGAGATCATCTGCTTATACTTTATGGCTTAAAGAAATCCAGGCATTCCTCGACAATGAATAAAATAGATATAATGCTATACAAAGAACGCTGTTCAAGTACAGGTGAAAAAGACTACTTTCTTTTGACTTTCTTTCACATTTTCTACCCTCCACAATAGGGATTGTCTTCAAAATTAAAGATGTCTTCCTGCAACTGCTTAAATGTAGTCTTTGGCTAAAGTGCCTCTCTCAGCTCAGACCACACTTAAAATTTAAGCCATGTGAATAATACCTGAGACAGCCCCGATAGGTGAACTTCAATAATCACTCCTCTTCTATGAGTATTATCCACTTCAGTAACAGGGCCTCGACCTTCAGTTTGTGGCCTCTGTCTGCAGCTGTCAGAGAGCATACAAATATATATGGATAGCAGCCAAAGAGGTACCTTAGAGCATTGTTTTGGATAACTTCGCATATCCCGAAATGTTTCTTCTGCTCCAGCCTGGGAGTCACTCAGAATCGTTAGCCCTTGTTATGAGCTTGAGTAAGATGTCACCTGCTTTGAAGATTGTGATAGTTATAGTAGGTTCAAAATATGAATGGACAGAGGAAAGCCTCCAAACCTACCTGAAAAAGCTGTAATTCCTCTATATTTGTCAACAGGGAAACACAAGCTGTTAAAACATCTGATTAATTTCTCTGGGTGCAACCAATTAACTTCTGAATTGACTCCAAAATAACTGCAAATTAGTTCCCTCTCTAAATACTCTCGGGGGGCTGGTGTGGGGGTGGAATTTGAATGTTACTTTCATTTGAACCTGTGCATTGTTTGTACTTTAAAGCAAATAATAAAGGTGCTGTCGAATTCTTTCCTAGTATCCTAGAATGAGTGAGTAGCATATGGCACTCAGAGTATCGGGTTGAAATTCACACTGTAAGCCAGAAGTTTCCAACTTCAGAAGAGTGTAAGAGGAGTTCTTTCCCTTTCAACCCAGGGATCTGTGGTAGTTCCTATTCTGCAGGCAAGGAGGAGGAAACAGCATGTTGCTGACTGCTGAAACCTCCAGAAAGTCAGTGCACACTGCTAACGCAGACTGGGACATGACACAGCTGGTATAAGCATCTGCACAGGCAAACGGCCTCTTTTAAGCTCCAAAGCTTATAATTAATTTGGCAAAGAAGAAATTAAAAGCGTACCAAAGCTGCAAAATGAAACATTTCTTAAAACAGGCAACTGAAACAGGAATTAATTGATGACTAGGTCAATAGAGAGTATCCTTCAATTGCTCGGATTCCTGCAAAGTGAAGTGAACAGCATGCAGTAATGCACATTACACAGACAATGCACAAATCATGAAACTGCAGGAGAGATCTGCTGCTCTAACAACTCACTATATTCTTCATACAACAGTGAGCAGAAATAAAAACGTTCACAGCTGCCCTTTCTTCCTATCTAGGTCTAAGCCACGAGAAAAACTTCCAAAGTATAAAAGGGAATCTTCTCTTGTTCTCTTATCTTTTAGAGAGGTAAATAGTGGTATTCATTTACGTAGCATGAATCATTTTCCTTAGAACAGGTACTGAACAAACAGAAATGTCTGTCATTTTCCAGCTAGTTATTTTCTCATAATGACACAAATCTTTAACTTGACAGATAGGGCCGTTATTATGGAGAAAGGGAAGAACAGTATGGTTATTGTATCTGAATAATTATGTACCATGACACGTACAAGTTAAAACAAAATTGACGTAAAAGCAAACGAGCACAAACTGAGTTCAAGCAAACAGTGATGGCTTTTCACTGATACAGATGAAAGATGCAGATTTTGTAAAGTAAACATGCAAAGCAGCCTGTCAAGCTTCCAGTAAGTGATTTTCACCTCAGTTGAATCAACACATGATTTCACCCAAATCCTAAGTTTCTATGTTTCTCGAACATGTTTCTACACATCTCTAGCAGGCTACCATGAACATCCTCCTGCTTCACTCAAGCATAACTACAGAGAAAGAAATCCCAAGGGGTTGTAAGTTTAAAACTTACACTTAACTAAGAACATGCTGAAAGATACTGTCAGCTTATCAGGTTTTTTCCTGTTTAATCTATTATGGATGTAACTGCTATACTGGCTTAGAGGAATCTGCTCTCTATGCCTTCAACATTTTAGGGACAAACAGAATAGAACATCACTGCATATAAGTCAGCAGTGTGCCCTGGCAGCCAAAAGGGCCACCGGTATCCTGAGGTGCAGGATAGAGCATCAAGCAGGAAGACAAATTACAGAAATTTTATTTCATAAGGAGTAGATTGCAGGAAAAAAAAAAAAAATCAACCAAAAGTTAAATATTCTGACAGTGTAATTAAGGATTAAAGTGTAACACGCAGTTCAAGATTTGCCAACAACCACAAAATCTAAAATAGGGACCTTTTTCTTCCCTAATCATGCCTCCTGCAATGGGAAATGACACAAAGATAGTAAGAATCCTGAAGGCACACATCTCTAGCACATATTCGTATACTCCTGCATTTTTAAAAATGTTTTTTAAAATTACTCAAGAAAGTAGATGTCTTCATTGTATTTCTTCTTTTGGAATGTAAAGAATAGGGTGACAAAAGACATATGAAAGAATAAAACACATTAAGCTAAATTTCTCATCTGTGAAAATTTTACTTTGAGGAAAATTTGCTTCAAAAGCAAGCAGACTCATTACAAATTATTCACTTTCTGGCATTTTACCCTATCCCAAATCATCAAGAAGATACTGAATGTTTAATTTTAATCTGTATGGGCAAGTATTTGTTGTCTCACTTCTGCTGAAGTGGTAGATGTTGCCAAAGGGTACATTTCTCTGAATTAAGGAGATCTGACTGCTATCACATGTCTGAATTCCACACATTTCCCTCACAGACTGACGACTGACAAATCATATCCGCTTCAAATAACAATGCTGGCATGCAGGCAGGTGTAAAGAAGTTGGAATTCAAGCCTGTATAAGCCTTGCCACTTCCAAAGTTCAAAAGGTTTATTTAACCTGGAGAAGCTGCCTCGCCTGCTGGGACAGCACAATGGATGTGAGCACCCACAGCGGTGAGGCCGGACACACATCCCATCCCATCTTATACTCACGTGCAACAGCGCCTTCCAGTGGCTCCGAGGGCACAGGGAAAGCTCGAAGCACGGAGGGAACGCAGCGCATGCGGAACTGCAGCGCCACGGAGCAGCCACGCAGCCCTCACCTGCGGGAGCACCACCTAGGGATGCCGGCGAACACACAGCACCGCCGCAGCAACACGTGCGCAAGTGAAAAACAGGAAATCAGATTTTAAATTGGCCTGCAAAATCTCCTGGGCAGAGCAGATTCAGCAAATAACGAGAGCTTCTTGTACGTTAAGGACAATATAGAAATTGGTCCTTTTCTTTTTCCACAGTAATACGAGGTTGACAAGCAGCTTTGTAAAAATTGAAAGTCAACCATTTCAAATTGCAAATTAATCCTCAGGACCCAATCTTTAATATGATTTATCAGTAAGAAACTCTTGGAAATACAGAACAGCTATGTCCATTCCTGCACTAGCGTACCAGATCTAGTAAGCTAGATCTGGTAATCAAAATCTCTCCCGACAGTCAGACTAATAGCTTATGAAATTTATGATCTCAGAAGAAGCTAAATAAGCAAACTCATTTAGCAAAAACTCTCACCTCAGTGTTAAGTAAAGGCTGTCTTGCAATTAGCTGTTTACTTGTTGAGCTGCTGCCATAATTAATTCCTACAAATCATTAGGAAAAAGCACTTGCACAAACCAGAATAAGACAAACTCCCATAATTCTACTGACAATTTATATTCTCATGAGGTCCTGTAAACACAGTTATTTCGTAACACTTACATGCAATATGTGGTTCCATATTTACAGGTAAAGAAAGACACCAAGCTAATTTTGTTAATTTAAACTTCAGGCCACTGCACCTGAGCCTCCAAGTTACACTTCAGTATACACTGATGATGAAACACTTTCCACTTACATCTACATTCCATCCAGCAAAGAACAGCATTAATCAGCAAATATTCAGTGTGCAAAATTTGACCTTTCATACTAGGACCTCTATGAGAACACTGCTTGCACAATTAACTTGTGGTTTTTTCAATACTTAAAGGAGGCTTCCAAGAAAGATGGGAACAAGCTTTCACAGGGCCTGTTGCTATAGGGCAAGGGGTGATGGTTTTAAACCAAAAGCGGGTAGATTCAAACTAGATATAAGGAAGAAGGCTTTTGCAGGGAGGGTGGTGAAAGACAGAACAGGTTGCCCAGAGTGGCAGAAGACCACCCATCCCTGGAAACATTCAAGGTCAGAGTGGATGGGGCTCAAAAGATGTCCCTGCTCATTGCAGAAGAAGCTGGACTAGATGACCTTTAAAGGTCCCTTCCAACCCAAATTATTCTATTATTCCCTTTTATATTTCATAAAGTTTTATTGAGTTTTTATTACAGACGAGATCGACTTTCCTATGCAAACATGTGCCATTGGTACATGTGTTTAAAGAAATGTGGTATGTTAACTTTAAAGTCTTTTAGCTTTAAAGTACAAAACCTGGTTATTACAGAAGGCTAAAAGCATGAGTGTTTTACATTAATTCATAAATTAAATATTTTTAACTGTCCGTCTCCAGCTATTTACTCCTCTATAGAGAAAAACAACCCTAAGTATATAATAGTTATCTATGTTGTCAAAATGGGAAGCAATTTTCACCAAGTTTAATTTAAGGCCAGTCGCATTGGATTCTCTATATTGGCTTTCAAGGTCTCCAGAAACTTTGAAGCCAGTTCATCATCCACCACTCGACCATCACTCGAAAGAGTCACTGTCATGAGTTGATGCTGTTCAAGTTTCTCATTCCCTTCTTCATCTTCCACAATCTTGAGCTCTGGTCTTGCTCGGCCCACAGCGAGGATGCAGGCCTGAGGAGGGTTTATGACTGCTGTGAAATCACTGATGCCAAACATGCCCAGATTGGAGATACTGAATAAACAGAAAAGCGTTTCAGTAACATCAGAAATTACATATTCCCTACAAGAAATAATCTATATTCAACGACTACTATGATTTAAATCCCCTCCAAGGCAAAACCCATTAAATTAAAAATAGATCTAAACTGTTTTCAATTGAGCACATTCAGACTCTCAAGGGTTTGGAACTTTTTCAATTAAAAATAACGCACCTTTTTAAAAGTCCCATTTCTTTACAGCAATACATTCTTGCACTTCACACACTGAAGGCAGAAAGTAGGCCAGCAAAGCAATGTCTTTAAATATATTTTGCCTGTCCCTGTTCCAAGCCAAATGTCTTTTAGACTGAAGCTCACAATTGCAAGTTACAATGGCCGCCGGTATCCACTAAGCAATAAACTTTGAGCATCTAGGTATCACTCAGGCACAGGAAAGCATCATCCAGCCTTTCTCCCTAGAACATTTCTGTCTGTGTCACCACCTGTGAAGTGGTATATTAGGAAAGGCTTGGACTCTTTTGTGACAGGTTGTCTATGGAGAAAGCTGGCCCACCACCTCCGCCTTTCTGGTTATAGTTACGGCAAAGAGTGGAAAAATGATTAAACGGTACAGAATCATGGAATAATTTGGGCTGGAAGGGGCCTTTAAAGATCATCTAGTTCAGCTTCCCCTGCAACAAGCAGGGACATCTTCAACTAGATCAGGTTGTTCAGAGCCCTGTCTAACCTGACCTTGAATGATTCTGGGATGGGGCATCCACCACCTCTCTGGGCAACCTGCTGATGGACACTGGTGACAAGCTGTGTCCCTCACAGGTCCATACTGGGACCAGTACTGTTTCATGTCTTCAGCAGTGACACTGACAAAGGGTTCAAGTACACCCTCAACAAATCTGCAGATGACACCAAGCTGAGTGGTGCTGCTGACAAACCTGAGGGATGGGAGGTCATCCAGAGACCTGGACAGGTTCAAGAATTGGGCTCATGAGGCTCAACAAGGCCAAGTGCAAGGTGCTGCACCGGGACCAGAGCAACCCCTAGTATCAACACAGGCCAGGGGATGAACTGATCAAGAGCAGCCCTGCTGAGATGGACTTGGGGGTGCTGGTGGATGAAAAGCAGGTCCTGAGGCAGCAGTGTGCACTTGCAGCTCAGGAAGCAAACCATATCCTGGGCTGCATCAAAAGTCGTGTGGCCAGCAGGCTGAGGGAAGTAATTCTGCCCCTCTACTCTGCTACTACGAGACTCCACCTGGAGTGCTGCATCCAGTTCTGGAATCTCAGAACCACAGAACCATTAAGGTTGGAAAAGACCTTTAAGATCATCAAGTCCAACCATCAAATGGCACCACCACCATGATCACCACTACACCATGTCCTTAAGTGTCACATCCACCTGCTTTTTGAATGCTTCAAGGGATGGTGACTCAACCACTTCCCTGGACAACCTGTTCCAATGCTTGACAATCCATTTCATGAAGATTTTTTTCCTAATATCCAATCTGAACTTCCCCTGGTACAACTTGAGGCCATTTCCTCTCCTCCTGTTACTTGTTACCTGGGAGAAGAGACCAATCCACACCTCAATACAACTACGCTCCTTTCAGGCAGAAAGAGTAAAGAGTGATATGGTCCCCCCTGAGCCTCCATTCCTCCAGACTAAACAATCCCAGTTCCCTCAGCTGTTCCTCACAAGACTCGTGCTCCAGACCCTTCACCAGCTCCATTGCCCTTCTCTGGACACACTCCAGCACCTCAGTGTCCTTCTTGTGGGGAGGGGCCCAAAACTGAACACAGGACCTAAGGTGCGGCATCACCAGTGCCAAGTACAGATGAAATGAACTTGTACCAAGGTAATTGTTTCCCCCTGACACACGACAGTCTCGGTTTGGCCCTCAGAATCATCACATGAAGTGTCATGCTAAACAAAGCAAGATTTTAAAAGCAGTGCATTGAAAGACAGTTAAATAGCTGAGGATAAAACAGTTCTGAACCCACGCTGCATGTATTAAGTACTGCTAGAGTTTTACCTAAAAGATCCTCCCTGGTACTCTTCTGGTAACAGTTTTCCGTCTCTGGCCTTCTTTGCTAGAGCCTAAAGAAAATGAAAGAAGAAAACAGGAAGAGAAAAGAAAGAAATTAGTGTGTTTTAATAGACTAATTCTTTTTATTGCAGTAAGACATTTTAAGTACCATACAGACATTAAGTCGGCAAAAGTCATCTGCTTTTGGATTTAGTGAAGCACCTCAGCAACATTTTTGTTGTATCTGCAATGATTTGGCAAAGAGAGTAGGACACAAAACTTCATTTTCCCACCAATATTGGCTGCTGTTCTCTCACCTTACAAATATTGTTCCAGTTTTTACAATGGAACCACCATTCTCCCTGGGGTTTTTAGATGATCTAGCAAAACACTGATGAGATAAATTCACAGTATTCCTAACATATTTGTTTGAAGAAACTGACATGTACCATTTCAGAACTTTTTACCAGATTGAATGAATGTATTTCTCCCAGCTAATCATTCAACTACCTGTTGAAGGTGCCTTGAAGGCCACTCCTTCTGTGATCTCCACTTCATTTGTGAGACTTTTCTTTAAAATTCAACAGAAGAAATGTTCAAATACAGCCCAAGAAGTTCATACTATGTTCCAAGAGAAGATCACAGAGTCGTACAAAACTTTAACATTCATAATAAGCGTGTCAAAGTTACAAGGATACACTGAGCTTTATGTTAGGCTTTTTCTCATCTCTGAATAAAAAGTGAACCAGAAGACAATAGCCATGGGAACAGCATTCACACAACAGGGTCAACATAAGCATGATGCATTTGTGCAATTGCATTATTTGAATGATGAAAATACAGTGCCAGGATGCACATGACCTGGAAAGAAGTTAAAATCAACGTGCAGCAGAAGGGGATATATAAGCAATTACACAAAGAAAGCGCCTGCCAAACTACAGGGAGACTGATAGAGAAGCAGCTGCAGTTCCAGTGTGTGTCTCTCCCAAGTGCACGTCAGATACGTATTTATTTCAGTAATTCAGCGAAGAAGCTGAAAAGCAAAATGATGTTGGTGTGGACACCTATGTTACACACATTCCATTTGAAAGCCAAGGGGAATGCTCACTATCATGGTCCCACTGAACGTAACACAAGCTGCATGTCCATCACGAGAACTGCAGGACATTGATTTGTGGTGAGAGCTTTGCAATACCACACACTATTACAGGTATTGAGGATGATAATAAAAGCACAACATTTAACAATGTTTTTCTTCTCATCATTCTATCACTAACCCCAGAACATTCTCAGCTGACTTTCCTCCTCAACTGGCTACTAGAGAAAGGAATTGTTTTCACAACACATTCAACATAAAGTAAACAATATGGACTGGAAAAATCTTAAAAACACCCATTTATGAATGTTTTGTGATATGACCCATTTTTTCCTGCTACAACTTTGTTGGCTGCTCCCCTCTATCAATACAGACTATTATAATTTCTGTAGTTTTACATAAAAGGCAAGAATTAACGAAGTGCAGCGGTGTCTAGTTTGGGGACAGTTTTATGCCCTAGGAGCTGCTTCCACTGCATTCCTCAGATGCTGTAGACCTTTGATTAACACTTGTTAAATGACAAAAACAGGCCTGTGTTGGGACATTTCATCATTCACTCTACTTTTGACTGCCAAAAACCACTCCTTTATCTGGCAACAACTGCCACATATCACTCTGACTGGCACCCGGTCTATGCAAAATACTGCTCATTAGTCTGAGGAGTTTAATGTTACATCCTTAATTGAACTGCATATTGAAAAAAATGCAAACAGAAATATGTTCCATAATATAACTGCAAAGAGAGTAAAAAAAGCAGACACCAGAAATTTTCTGGGAAAGGAAAAAAACACCAAAAAACCCAAAATCTCAGACCCCAAGACTGGAAATACTAAAGAAACTAGCATTAAGTAGCTTTCTCTTGCAGATTAAAGAAATGCAATTATATTAAATTGCAAAAGTCTGTACAGGTTTATTTTTCAAGCAGTCTAGTCACCATTCAACTAAATAACATGATATTACTGTTAATTGAAAATGAAGAGAGTTGCAAAATTAATAAGAATTTTGAAGTATAACTAATGCTGAAACTGCTTTAGATCCACTGCCTTTGTTATTACTGACGTGTATCTGGGTCACACTACATTTTCTGCTACAGGAAACCATACAGCTGCTCTATTCCTCAGCCTGCTGCACATTTCAGACCTACCTTTGCAGAGGCAGCAATTTCCTTTATTCCCTTGGCAGCAACATCTTTTATGATTGGCGTAATGAGCCCTCGGTCCGTTGCCACGGCAATGGAGATGTCAATGGACTGCAGCCGCCTGCAGGCTTCCCCATCCCACGTTACATTCACATCTGGCATTTGCTAAAACACAGACAGACAATAAAAAAAGACAGCTGTTAGAAGAATAACAGTGCAATCAGTTATTCGGAAAAAGGAAATTCCTTTAAGGCACATAGCTACATACAGGCATCCACCAAGTTAATTAGCCTGCACCGATTTTATTTATATTTACTTCGTGAACAAGCATGAATGTATCCACCAGAAACTGAAAATGGCAGGACAGACAGAGTTTTTTTGGTGTTGCTAGGAGGAAAAAAAACAAATGACTACAAATTCCTTCACCGATACCACTTTATGAAGCCCACTGTGTAAAGCTTCAGAGCAGTGCAATTTCTCCCACAAAATAAATCACGGGATGTTGAATTTTAAAACATAAAAATGGACATTCTACTACACCCATGTGTTGTTTTCCACTGGTGTCTCAAGCATGACTCTCAACAAATAAAATATGCTGCAGGTACACTCACTGTTACTCAGAAGTTCTCCTAAAATGCACCAGATTTTTTTTGTGGGCAGACGAAGTTAAAATTGAGATGTTTACTGATAATTTCATTTAGTATTTTGTGTTTAATGAAATGAAGAAGGTATTCCAGAAAAAAGTATGGGAGGGACACACTATCAAAAGTGACTCTACTGTCTATCTAAAGTAACTGCACTCCTAGGAAGAAGTGGTGTGACAGTACTCTCAGTTCCTGTTCTTCAACACCAGAATGTATAGTGTAAAAAAAAAGAAAAAGAAGAAAAGAGAGAAAAGAAGAAAAAAGTATGTAGTATTCTTCTTTGCAAGCTAAATAAACTTCTAGAAGTCCCACAGTTTACACAGTTGTAAGATGCCCTCAAGTGGGTACTGTGCAACTGTAACTCTTTTATAAAGGTATTCAAAAGCGATGGTAGGGACAGAATTTGTCACTTCGGCAATGAAAGATTTCTTTTTAAAGGACAGCTGCTATAGGAGCTGTTGTTATGAAGCCCAACCACTTGAGGATAGCAGCCTGGAAGTTTTAGTTCCTTCCTCCATCCTTTTCCCTCCTTGCTCCAGAAAGGCAGAATTGCTCTACAGGGCTATCATCTGGTGAGCCCACTGGCACATTCACAAAATGCTGGCTGTCAAACGGCAAGACCAAGCTGAAACACAGAACCCATAACTGGACTTGTGATTTCCTAAGTGAAGGAGAAATTTAGCATGTTCAAAAACTGATACAAGCAGTATCTTGAGGTGTGTGCCAAACAATCACAAACTGTCAAACCAGCTGCAGTCAGCTCATTAAAGTTAGAACAACCCATTTTTCAATGTTCAGAAATAAAATAGTTACAAAATATTCTCTGAAGAGTGCCCAGAAAAGCGTCAATGAAACTGCCTTGAATTTAAACATGAAAATGTATTCGCACCACCCAATTTCAGTGGGGGAGGTGCAGGTGGAAGTGGTTTTGTTTTTTTTTTTAAAACAGTTACCCACATCTTTTCCTGAAATGCTGACAGAAAGAAGCTGACACATGAGCTTGATCATGAACTTGTTTCCTGATATACTGAGTTAAATCTGTTGGGGTTTTTTTTAATGTATTATTTTAACAAACAAACAAATGCTAGCATAGATTTCTAACAAAGCAATAGGATAGAAGAATTTTATTGATTACTTCCATATCAACCCAATATTATTATCACCTCAAGAACTAACAACCCCCTCAGAAGACAAAACACAAAACCTCTTGCACTCTGTCTCCTGTTCCTTTCACCTGCTCTCTGGTGCAGAGATCTGTTATCCAACACTCACAGGAGTTCATGGTAAATTTTGGGTGCCACCATTTCCTCACAAAAGGTTTCATTAGATCACTAGAAGAAACTTCTTGTTATGTATACATCTAACAAAAGCACAGCACACATTTAGCTCCTCCTTTTGTTTTTGGTATTAACTTGCAGAGTTTTTTTCAGTCTAAATAAGGCCTCAAATTTCTCTCAGGCACTTGCTTATGGAACTGCCTAGAATCCTGTCTATTTCCTGTCCGAACTGCAATTATACATTAAGCTATACCTCTTAAAATTATACATTAATATTTAGTACATGTTCAGCTAGAAATCTGTTAAGTCTTTTCCAGTCCAGTGTTCTCTCAGTTCCATACATCCATAGGAATAGGAATAGTCCCCCAACTTAAACATAACTTCCTCTTTCAACTTCTAAATAGTTCTAATTATCCTCACAAATGAGAAAAACAGCTCTCACATCCTTTCCAACGTTTTTATATTGTTGTGAGGTAATCCAGGCAACAAGAATTCCTAGCAATGAGCAAAGACTGGTTGCCAGAAGAATTTTTATTTCAAAGCAAGTATCACTGAATGTGCCATCAGAATACACCTGAGGTAATAACAAGGTTGGTATAAGACTTAGATAAATGTTTGTTTATAACTAAAAGAAATAAGATGCAACTAAGATTAGATGAATGATCTTGACAATTGCTTCAGTCTGCTGACAAAGCAGCTACTGTGATTTGCAGATGTTAACTGCAGTAAGTGGATCTTCACTAAGAAGTTCTCATTTTTACAGTTCACAGCACAGACAGTGAAGAGACTTCTACCTGAAAACCTAAAAAAACCTGACAATAAGCAATACAGAATTCCCAGCTTTACTATCAGCACATTCATAACTCCACACAGACTCACAAAATACTTTTCTTGTCTCCTTGGCAGTTTACTAATAAAATATATTTTTAAAGTCAATTATTTGCTTACCTTCAGAGTAACTGCTGTTGCCTTGATAATAAAATCATTTACAGATACTTTAATGTCATCTGCAAAAGGAAACAGAAGAATTAAAAAAAGGACAACAGTCATTGTTCAGAAGATTTGTTTATCAGCATTGTGTGATGACAAGGTTCCAGTGATTCAGCAGATTTATTTCTTTGAAGCATTGCCAGAAAGTCACTCATCTTCAAACTAGAACAATAAAAGCAAGAAAATTTTTTTCCCCTTTGGGACAGAAGGCATATCCATCAAGAAAAATCTCGTGCAGAGACACTCAGGAGAGTTTCAGGAGACTGAAACTGATAACTAAAATCAGGAGTGGCAGCAGAAGCAGAGATAATAGATACAATGCAGATTATGCCGTAAGATTACCCTGAAATGCGTGATATTTACACAATATTAAACTCACCATTCTCATAATTTAAAAAAAACTACATTACCCTTCCACCACCATCACTGCTCTCAGCGAAACTGATCAAGCAGCAAAAATGCCTAATTTTCAAATCTGGTTTATGGCACGTAACACACATACCTTTAGAAATATTTCTGCAAGGGAAAATTATTTATAGATAATTATATCAAGTGAAACAGTCTTAAGTCATCACAAATTCAGAGGAGTGAACCAAGTATCCACTTACCACATAACTGGCCTGCAACATTTGCCATGATTAGTAATCTATGTATAAGAAGAGAGACAGCATTCCAACAGAACATAATGGAATTTGCAATTACTACACTGCACTGACAGAATTTCACATCAGACAAACCCGTATCTTGGTCACCAAATATACACTGGTTCCTATTCACATACTGCATTCCTGACCCTTGGCAAAAATGTCACTGTCCAGTAGTAGAGTAGGAATACAGTTAAATGATCCATGTCTGATAATATTTTACTCTGCATCACTGAAGCTTATTGTAGTAGAAAACACCGTAATTTCCACCAGAGAAAACAAAAATCTACCAGGAAAATCTCTGCAATTCAATTTCATGCAAAGACATATGGCTTTTCCACCTTTACATTTAAAGGAAATATTCGATAAGAGTCAACAACAGTAGGAGAGGTGTGAAAAATTTTAAGTGAGTATTCCTAAGATCCTTTTTTGGTTCATTGCTTATGAACTGCTGCTGTTTAAAGAAAATATGAGCATCATAAAATGTCTTTGATGTTAACGTGTGAATAAGATACCATTAGGAAAAAAAAATCAGATAGAAAAATGACCAGGGTACTCTTGCATTAAAAATTAGTCACTCAAAACTCCTGTGGAAGGAGAAGCAGTTCCTGTATCATCATCTAGAAAATCTGAATATACCAGCCAAATTTAATTTAAGACCACACAAACAGATAAACAAGCTTGGGCTACTCACTAGTACAGAACAGTTGGCCTCATTTTCTCAATCAGTACAACAATAAAAATGTAAATTAAAACTATCCTGCTATGTTATGCTGAATTCAGAGCTCACATGGCTTTGGAAAGCTACCATTTGAACCTATAAGCTTTCAAACCATGACAGCAATTGTGAAGCTTTAGATCAAAACTTGAAGTGTCTTATACCTACAATTATTCATTTTTCATTCATGTGATAATGGGGTAATGAGGAGAAACATCTCAAAGCTGAACTACTGAGAGCAAACTACACAAATGGTACCAGAAAAAAGGACTAATGGAACAACACTAAGAACAATCCACCTGAAATTGTTTATGTACTTTTCTCTTGTGCAGACAGCTATATTCTCCCATGGACGTCTTCAGTCTTTATAATTAATCTTTGGTCTTTAAAAAAAGAAAGTATAGTAGGAGAAAAACCACCCCATTGTTTCTTCACTTTATAAAATAACACGCCTTCAGATTTTTTTACCCAAGTCACAGCCTTAGCACCAGTCTGGGAGGTGCATAGCTGCATGTCTCCATCACCAAACAGAGCGTCACTACTTGCTTATGCAGCCTGATCCTTGTGGAAAAGGAGACTTCAGAGTGCTGTGTTAGCTGGCAAAGTAACACCTCTGTCTTCCTGTATCCTGACAAGTTGTCCAATTCAATAACTGCCGGGAACTACAGCTTGAGTCCAACATACAGAATACCGAAAAAAAATTATTTGAATGCATAGTGGTCTGCCTATACAAAATCTAAACCTCCTGGGGAAGTTCATGTAAACAAGACAAATTACACATTAGTATAACCACATCAGTATTACCACATGTTAAAGTAAATCAGATTACTAACCTTTGGCCAATTCTTTTCTTAATTTCAAAACGGCATCAATGGCACAGTCAGCAGCAGCATATGCATGAGGTATGGTGGTTTTAGACTCTGTTAATCTCTTAGCAATAACTCTTCGGATGTTGCTAGCTGGGATTTCTGTGAATGTGCCCTGAAAGAAATCATATGCTGCATATTAAATATCAGGAGACCAAACACACTTCCCCTTTGCTAAAACAGTACTCCAGCATTTATGCATTATCATCAGTAAGTCCTGCCCATGTCAACTATCCCCTAGGTATCCAAAAGTGATACATGCCAACTACTGAAATTAATATGACTAAGACCATTGAGTGTTCTAGTCTATTCCTATTAACTGAGATCAACACAACAGGTTTTACAGAATAATTCCATTTTACAGTATATAATTAACCCTGTTTAAAAAAAAATCCAAATATTGAGGCATTAATTTTCAGACAGAGTATATAAGCACTACTCCATCTTCCAGATTTGGCATATTGCTCAGACTATGCTTTGTTCCACTTAAATTATAACAGAACATTTCCTCAGTAAACTACTGCTTTTTCAATTCCCTGTGTAGTTCCTTAAGACAGGCTTTACTGCATCTTTTGTTATTCTTCTCTCTCCTTCCAGATATCTCCAATAATGTTTCAATGGCCAACTTCTTCCTAGAAGCAGGTCAACTTGCAAGAAATATCTTAAAATATTAGTGACTACAGAAAGCAAGAAAATAAATTATTCTGTAAAGCATTATTTTGTATACCTAACCTTTAGCACACATCCCTTGAGCATATAAGGATTCATAGAATCCTTAGTACATACTCAGTAGTACTCAACACACAATACATTGCAATATGTATGCTCCGGTGCAATCATAGAAACGTTTTATTCTGTAATGGATCTAAGTCTGAGCTTTTGTGTTCTTTGTTTGGTTCCTTGTACAGTGTAAGAAAAAAAAAAGGCAGCATTTTCTGAATATTATGAATTGTAGCTACATTGTAAACTTCAGCCTAAAAAGATACATCAAACTAAGTTCTAGAGCCAGAAAATGTTTTTCACAAAAGCTTTTCAATTTCTACTAATGTATATTTCAGCAAAGGCATTTATTATTTAAAAAAAAAATTTCTGGTATTTCTAACACTTCAATTTAACATAGAAACTTATTTAGGTTCTAGAGTTTGCAAAATTATTCTCCAAGGCTATCACCAAGAAGCCTTTTCCTTCCTCACTTCCAGACAACTCATTAATGGACACTTACATCTTGCAGGAAAGCAAACAAATCAAGTATAGTAAAAATAAACCACCATTCTAGTTTCTCCAAGGCCTGCAATATAAATTTTAAATTTTTTCATCACTTCAATTTGCAAGCTACACAAAATACTATGCACACCATAATCTTGAGGATTTCACAGTTTTAATTACGTTGCCTTACAATCACTGAAACATACTAAAAACTGCACATCACCGAGCTTGACATCTGGGTGGCCTTAGTTTCCTTCCTCTCTCGAGATCTAGAAGTCTCAGAGCTACTGAAGTAGCTATTGCACTATCCAGCTGTAGCAACGCTGAAATCTTAGCAGAAGTGTTACCAGTGCAGCAGGTTGTCCTGGGGTGGAAACTGGTGGAATTGCTGGCCTTGGATAAGGAGAAGTCACGGCTGCTGCTTGTGAAGGAGAAGGCACTGCAGCAGGAGCTGGAGAAACCACGGGTTTCAATTCACTGGGTTTACCTTTCTGCTTCTCTTGCAGAAGTTTGAGAGCATCCCTGGTGATTAAACACAGTGAAATATTGACAACAAAGAAACTATTTAACAATTCCCTAAGTATTACTGTTCCATCACTTATTCTATTTAATTAGCCACTTCTGTACATTTAAATTTCTGTTGTCAAACCAAACGTTAAGAAGGCGATTATTATTAAACTACATTAATTTTGTGTTGCCTTTATGGTATCTTTTTAGTAAATTCTCATTAACTTCCCTGAATAAAAGGGCCTGAATATGCAGTAACAGAAAACATTTGTGTTAGAGAAGCATAACAATCATCATCACTAATTGTGAGTGTGCAAAGTGATTTTTGAATTGCATTAACAATTCTTCTGAATAAGAGAGTACATGTATTCAGGCTATAAAGCCTCAAATAAAAGCTGTTTCATCTGTTATATTTGAAATAATCTGAATTTAATGTGATTACTTAGTGCTAAGTGAAAATTGAGTAATAGATTTATGACTCATTTCTCTGTACCTTTCTGACATAAACTGGCAGAGTCAGGCACAGATGTTATACAGGCCCCATACTTCCTAACACCACACTAGAGAAACAAAGCCAAAGCATTCTCTCAGGATTTTATACTGATACAGCTACCACCACAAAATCTCCCTGCTGTGGGCACAGTATGACATACATGAGAGACTCCCACCTCTAAGCCATGACACTGTGTCTGCTCTAGGTGCACTGCATTCATAAAGCAACAAGCTAAAGATCAGCACCTACGAGGCTGAACAGAAACAACTGCATTCACACCACCACTGCCAGCGGCAAGGCCAGTCAGCTGTAGATCTCCTCTCTTTACACTCCAGATCTGCTAACAAAAGCCTGTATCATATCCCATAGATATCTCTATCACTTCATGAAGACACCGCACGTACACAAACGTTTAATTCCACAACTTGGCAGAGGAAATTAAAATAAATTAAAAATCGGGCTCCTTACAATCCTTCCACGGTTTTGAGACACAAGCCATAAACACTAAACAAAGCTTTCAGTAGATTACTGCTTGAGAGACTATTCTTGAGTGACAGCCAAAAGTTCATTACTAAATTTTTATAGAAAGAACAAAATCTCAGAACATTATGCATTCTTAGTTCTTCCTAAAAAGCAGCACTCCAGAAACAAGGATTGAAAATTGAAAAGCTCTACATAACGCCTTTTACCATTGCTGACTTGCTTCAATGTATTCTTACCTTCAACACATACTTCAACAAACGATATTGAAAACAAAAAATGAATGAGCTCAAGATAAAATTTTTCCTAATTAAAAGTTTTTACTTGTTTTCCCAAATTAACGTGCTAACCAAAATTTGTTTTAAAATTAAGTGTTTGGTATCTGACACGACTACAGTATCAGGGAAAAAAATGAGATTTGACAGAATGAAAATCAATCCCTACCATGACAACTTGAGACATAAAAAGTAACTGCATGACATGATGCAAGATTTTTGGTTAACATTTAGAAGCTACCAAAATTTGTTAAGGGTTTTCACTTGGCAGTCATAGGAGAGACCATCTGGTTTTGGTGGTTTTTAGTGTTAACTGAAAAATAAATTGCCAAAATTGAGCTTATTTTTAGATTAAAAGATTTGCTCAAGACTTTTTGAAACTCATTTGTATTGTACAAAAGACACATACATAAAAATCAAAGTTCACATATCTTTGTTATATATACATACGAACAGACATCCCCCCATCAATTCCACACGATTTAACTGATTAAGAAAAAACAGGTGCAGCAATGTTTTGACTGTCAAGGTTGCAAGACTGCCAGGTCTGAATATAAGTTGAGTTAGAAGAGGCATCAAAGCAAATAAAATTAAAGAGGTTTAAGTACAAGTCACGTAAATAGATATTTTATTAGAACTGGAAAAAGAAGGGTTAGTCACATCTTTCCAACTACTCTATAAACTTCTATCAACATGCGTCAGTAACGGAGAAAGAGAAGAGCTAACAACCATGAAAAAGCAGCCTGATTTGCAGAGAAGATATGAGTGTTTAGTAAACATTTATTAAACTAAAATATGCCCTACCAAACTGTTAGTATTAGAAATATGCAGATTCTGGCAACTCTGTTACACTTCAGGTTACCACTACCACAGAAGTGTGTAGTCTTTTCACTTTGTGTTAGCCAAAATCCAAAGAACGGTGAAAGCAAACTGAATATTACGTGTTCAAAATATACTTTTCTTGATATGGACAAGTTAGGCTACATAGACACCTAAGCTTCCTGTGGTGGCAGTTATGGTTACTAAATTGTACCCAACCCCTTTCATATGTTTCATATTCCCCTTTCACATGTTTACATCTGTTTACTCAGATCATAGAAGACTTCCTGGAAGAAGGAAAATGGTGAGCAGAGATTCAGAGCACATCAGAACTTCAGAGCATATCAGAAACTTTCAGGTATCAGACTTCTTGCACTACTAACATTATAGAAGGAACCCATTCCTCCCACATGGCAGCTGACAAATTGCACACAGCAGAGATCCCACGGTCAGTCTGTACTCAATACATGCACATGAATTTAATCTCCAGAAAAACAGCGTGACACGCGCGCTGCGCGTTCTTTGCAAGCTGAAAACACCTGAGCAGCTCAGAGATCCCAAGACACGCTAACTTAACAACAGCTGGGAGCAACACAGCCTCAGAAAAACACAGTCCTCAGTAACCAGCCTTTTCATGGCTGCGTTTATAAATCCCTAGATCACTGTGAAATAGAATGGGAGAGGGCAGTAGTAGCTGAAACAATCAATTTTAATACAGCCCTTCCAAACAGCATCTGAGCTGTCTCGGCAGAAACATGGTACAATCTTCGACAAGATTTGTGAGTTACTTTGTACCAGCACACCAATTTTCTAGGACAATTTTGAAGAAAGTGATATTAAGTGATATAAGAGGATCTTATTTAGAAATAACAAATTAAAAAAACCTGACACTCCATAAAAAAAATCGCACACAAAATCAACAACAACAAAACAGGCAGAAAAAAGACAACAGTAATTCAACCTTGAACAGACCTATAAGAGAAATACAAATAAATAAAAGTATGCAAATAAATAAAAGTATTGGCCTACTAAGGGAGTAGGTCATGACAGAAAACGCCAGTAGAGAGGAAGTTCCAACTGCTGTTACAAGTTTTACAGTGAATTGAATGTAAAGATAGTGAGTTATGTAAGCAAGCAAGATTCTTTCCCACAACTTTCTATCTCTGTTTCTCGTAATCTGGTGAGTGCAGCAAAGGAAATATTTCCCTGAATATCTGCAGCAGCTCTCTATAAAAATCTGCACATTTCATCTCAAACTGAATATAATAGCAAAGTCTGTAGGCATCTGAAAGATTAACCCCATTTCAAAAGAATGGTTAGAAAACCCCAGACATTCTTCCTCTTAAATTGACATTTCTAAGTCAAATCTTTTGTATGAAAAAAAGCAGTTTTAAAAAGAAACTATTTTTCTAGATAATTCTCATAACTACAGAGAAATCTTTGCTAGATCTCCATGACAACTAGGAAATGTTAATTTGTTAGCTCAAAGTCCTAGAGGGTTTCCACCTGCCATAGCCTCGTTACACACCATAAATTACCATTACACTTACATAATTAAGAAAGAACTCTCTCTGATGATCTGCTGTTACATAGGATATTCTATCTATTCAATTCCCTATTACATCTCCACTCGGCCAAAGGTCATAAGAAAAAAAAAGCTTGGAAAAACTGTCTGCTGCTTTTCTGGCTCCAGTTCCAAGTTACACCGACCTGCTCCTGGTTGTCTTTGAGTGGAACTAAAATTACAGCAGCCAGAAAAGTCTGTGTAAGTGAATGATGGTATTTCTCAAAAGGAGTAATTTTACTGAGAACAAAAATATTTACTTCTGCCAAAATCCTCACCTCCAGTAACATACATGCTCATGTGAAGAGAACGCATCATTTCAAGGCTAAATGCACTGGATCTACCACGTTTTTTATATACAATTTCCTCACTCAAAGGCTTGAGTGCCAATCATTACATTGGAAAACTCAAATGGTATAAAAAACTACTAGAAGCCTGATCATAACGAACCACAGCTTTGTAAAAAGAAAAATGGGAGAAAAACAGAATTCTGGAATTTCGTATCATTATACTTCATTGCTCCCCCCAGCCTAATAAAAATGGGAAAAAATGAAATCCTGGCAGATTTCAGAACAGAACTGCAGCAAAAAAGCAGAAGATCTGAACTCCCCAAAGAAAACGAGTTGAAGAAAACAGGCCACTGGTATTTTATTTTGGCTCTGTATGCACCTCGAGTAGTAAAATTCTTGAGATCCACAGTGGCAGCTAACAGTGGTGCTTAGGAGGCAATAGCCACCATTAGGCTGAGCTGCAGGAAATGTGACAGCAGTACCACACAGCTAAGATGGGACTTAAAAAACACAAATACATGTACTGTTTATTTTCTAATTAAGGGTTTCTTCAAATATTTCCTAACCCATTCTCCCAATCTTTTTGACAGATTTTTCAAATTTAACTAAGCCCATCCATAGCAGAAAATGGAACAAAGACATAGCTTTTTTAATAAACAAACTTTAATCTAATGGAGATTGCTCTAGTATCAAAAGTTGTAGGTTTACCAAATTATCTACATACTCTTTAGTGAAGATTCCTCGGGGCCCAGTAGGTGTAACATTGCTTGGATCTAGTCCATGTGTCTCCAGAATGTTGCGAGCTGCAGGACTTAAGCGAACCCTGAAGATACGAGGGAAAAAAATTCTTTAAATAGTAAGATTAACTTATTTCATTAATGTACATCTGAAGAAACTACATTTTTATCTGGTCAACTACAAAGCAGAGTACATTGGTACAGGGTACCCAGTGCATCTCAACATGATTTGCTTTCTGAAATGATGAGAAAAGCCAACATCTAGAGAAAAGGCTTTAGAATTCTTAGATACAAAAGTAACACCGCGCTCATAAAAGAATAAATACTTGGTTTCAAGTCTTTCCGCAAAATCTCCTATTCATTATTTCCTAAAGGAGACTATATTTGCACCTCACTGAATTTTAAGAATGGTCCATTAAGCCCTTGCCAAAAAAAACTCATGTCATAAATGATCATTTGGTTCCAAACATGCTGATACATCTCTAGCAGTTGCAGTGAAACAGCACTTCTGATATTCTTTGGTACTAAAATGAAAGACATAATCCTTTCAAGGATCCTTTTGTGGATCATCGTCCTACTACAAGTAATGCGTGGGCAATGACCTCAATTACTTGTCTTCCACTCACATGAGAAAAACCTAAATGCTGGCAGCATCTAGAACATAGCAAGCCAGATAGAAAAGGTAATGAGGTTCAGGAAAAAAAAATATTAAGCACAAATAAGGAGTGATACCTCCAAACAAGATACATCCTGGGACACGAAGAAGTGGTTTATGGATTACTGTTACCTGACTAACACTCTGGAGCTGACTCCTCCTCCAAAATGTTTGCAGTGCTTAGATTACTAACAGATCCAAACTGAACTAACAAACAGCACATAAACCTACTGTTTTAAGTTTTTCACACTCTACTGTTATGAAAATATTAGAACATTTTTTTTCTAATATCAAAAATGCAAGAGCTTGGAAGGGCTTTGGAGTGTGCCATTTCTTTGCTTATTTTTTCTCCTCAAATAAACAGAAAACAAGTCATAGGTACACTTAGCATCTGATGCATAAGCACTGGTGTCCATCCTATATTAGCACAACTTCTTTCCAATTGTAAGCTTAGAATCCTTCATAATTTAATTGCGGGACAGAATAAAAGCACATTTAATTCTAATAAAATTATGTTGTTTGAATTGACTTACTGGGCTTATGAGGAAAGAAATATTCTAGGCCTGCAAGGTTTATCACCTCACTCATACTGAAACACTCTTAAACTAACAGCCTACTACTAGGTAAAAAGGGGCAAAAGATTTTTCTTCGTTCAGTTCTACTGATCTAATGAAGAGTTCCATTTCACAACAAACGTAGAAACTTACTGCAATTTCCCAGGTTGATGTTGCAGTTTAGGAGGTGCTGAAACTGAAGGACCTGCAGGAGCTGAGGCAGGTGCAGGTGCTGGTGGAGCCACAGAAGATGGATCACCAGCATCAGCTGGCATTTCAACTTGCTTCCAGTCCTGTCCTTCCTCTACCAGCAGACCAATTAGTGAGCCCAAGCGAACATTTTTACTTCCTTCTTCCACCTAAATTAAAAACATTAAGTTACATATTACTCTGTCTGCTCTAATATAACTAAAACCAGTAGATGTCAAAGTTTCAGGCATACTAATGACAATTCATCAGTAAGATATATCCCATTTTATTGCTACTATTAATAAGATATCTCAAGAATGAAATTAATTATAATTGCCATCATAAGGAGAGGAACATTAACTTATGCCCCAAATCCCATACACCTAAAGTTAGCACTCAGAAATTAAAGTAACTTTTTATACACACAGCCTTTGCAGCTCAGAACTGGAATAGAAAAAGAAAAATTGTTACAATCTTGTTTAACTTTTCATCTCCTGGATTTTTGAGTCACTGCTACATTTTCATTACTCACAATAAAAAAACCTCTGCATAAGCCTCAATGAACCCTAGAATCTCAGATGTAGAAAGAGCTGAAATAAGTAGGACTTGAGGGTTCTGGAATGAGAGGCTGGACACAAGCCAACAGTGAGGATTTGCAGCCCAGAAAGGCAAATGCAGGAGTGTGGCCAGCAGCGCAAGGGAGATAATTCTGCCCCTCTACTCCCATTTTTTGAGACCCCACCTGGAGGGCTGTGTCCAGGTCTGGGGTCCTCAACAAGACATGGACCTGTTAAGAGCGGGTCCAGAGGAGAGCCACAAAAATGACCAGAGGGCTGAAGCACCTCCCCTATGAAGACAGGCTGAGAGAGCTGCGGTTGTTCAGCCTGGACAAGAGAAGGCTTTGGAGACACATTATAGCAGCCTTCCAGCTCCTACGAGGGGCTTATAAAACTGAGAGGGCCTTTTATATACATGGGACAAGGGGCAATGGTCTTACAGTCAAAGAGGGCAGGTTTAGACTAGAAAGAAATGCTTTACTCAAAGGTGGTGAAGCACTGGAACAGGTTGCCTATAAGGGTTGTGGATGCCCTATTCCTGGAAGCATTCAGGGCCAGGTTGGATGGGGCCCTGTGCAACCCGATCTAGTGAATGGCATCCCTGGAACGAGATGATCTTTAAGGTCCCTTACAATCCAAAACATTTAATGATTCTATGGTTCTATGTAGCCAAGAACAATCAAAAAAATCCTAGCTTTGCTGACAAACCAACAAAGCGCAGGTGACCATGACAGGGAGAAAAAACTGGAAATAAAGTGCACAGAGAAATAAAATTCCCTTGGGGCTTTTGCCACTGTAGCACAGTGCTTTAGTCATTAACAAATATATACTAAAGTAAATACTTCTTTCCTCCACTGGGAAGTAAAGTGGACAGAACTTATGCTGGCTCATTCTGCAGTGGAATTTTTACACAAAGTGGTTTCCATACCAATTCTCATTTAGGTTGTGAATGAGTAAATGGTAATGGATACTAATGTTAGGGAAACTTTCCTGTCTGACCATCCAGGAGCCACTCTGACAGTCACAGTCCCACCACGTGAGCTGGGACCAAAGCCCCTTTACAGTGGATGGCTCCAGTGGCCCCATGAGTGCCCCGCTTGGCTCCCTGCACACCCTGCCCACACATTCAGACAAGGTTTCCTCACCAGATTGACCCTGGGTTTCCCAAAGGAGAATCTCAGACACCTGAATCCCTACACCAATTTTAGTTGTGGCCCAGTAACACAAAACTAGCTCGAGCTGGTGCCTCTGGGGAAGGACCACAAACAAAGGAATCCCTGTGCTTTTATACCCTCAGTCTGTGCTGCCGATAGCCTGGGGTCTTCCTGCTGAGTCCTTGGCTCCTGCTGTGTCCAAGTCCCCAGTCACCCAGCCGGTGCCACAGGTCCCTGTGCCCTTTGCTGAGAAAAGGCCCCTTTTCTGGCTCTCCCACCATGTCCCCCACCCAGGGCACAACCTGCAGCTCTCACTGCAGCTGCACACACAGTACCTGCTCTAAGTCTATTCCTCAACGATTAATTACAGTTCTTAAACAATCATTCATCATCTGTTTTGTTCCAAATTGAACTGTAAAGTATTTTAGGAAAAAAAAAAAAATCAGTGTTAATTTAAGAAGCAACTCTACTGAAAGAATAATCATCATTCTGAAATTACTCTTCTAATATTTCATTCAGTTATTTAATCTTTTACTGCATTTTACACTGAATCAGACATGATCATTAAAAGACCTATTTAGATAGAGAAGAAATATATATGCATGAGTTTCTATTTTAATGTTAGCCTGCGCTTCTTAAACCATACATAGATAATACAGTCGAGAAAAACCAAGAAGGGTTACAGAAGTTGAATTAATTTAACTTAATGAACCTTCTATTTTTAAATGCAAACCCCAAAGCATTAAGCTGACTGTGCTTATTTGACTCAAGTTTTCCATACTGAACTCCATCAAGGTGGTTCAGAATAGTAGCTGGCATCAAAAGGCACAACATTTTTGTCTCATTTCTTTTAGGAAGTGAGTAAAATTCAGCCAGATGCTAGCTCAGAGGCACAAAGCATTCTTAAATTCCCATCAACTACATTACATCTCAAACTTCTGAGTGGCCCTTGGAAGGACAGTCTTTTCAATAAGTAATCGTCACCCCATCCACAAACCTGACACAGCTGATTTTATAAGCCTTACACAAACATCTACTGAATACCTAATACAGAGCAGAAATATCCACCAGATACTGCAGAAAGACAACGAAGGACCACACCTGAGCTAGGGAAAAAAAAATCTGAAAATTTCTGATCTTATTGCTCTCTCGTTATTTCAGTTTCTAAAACATCTGGTTCCTTCTGTACTTTTTAGGAGACTGGAATAAAAGCCTGTCTATTCTGTACTCTAATTCTTAGGCCCACCATTTCTAGATTCCAAGGATTAAATGAATCCATTAAAGACTGGGTTTGCATAATGATCTGTTCATGTTACTCCAGTAAAGCTGCCTCTCTTCCCTTATTTCTGAAAGACATTATAGTTATTTTCTGCCTCCTGGCATCTCCTTCTCAGGTTCAGGGCTTGGCATAGGATTGTTAGTGGATATGGATATAACTAAGGCTGAATGTCACTGCTCTGTGACACCGATGTCATGTAGCTGCTGGAAAGTCTGGCTTTGATCTATCAAAAAATGTGCCACAAGAGCAACATCCATAAAGAAATTTTGAAATTTGCAATGCATTTGAAATACAAGACAGGAAACAAAAAACCCACAGCTTCTGAAATACTAATATTACTTGTAGCCATCATGAATTACTATTAAAGAAACTTTGCAAATTTCATTTTTTTTTAATATCTCTCTAGGATTAATTCTTTAATGCTTTTGACAGAGAGAATCCCCATATCTCCTCCTCACATAATCTAACAAAGCAGTGTCTGCAAATGCAAAATAGGTTGCACAAGATTTTGTCAAGGCTATTAGGGGCAAACTAATTTTCAGAAACATTCAAAACTGAAGAAGATAGAATTAAAAATAGTGAAAACATTGCCCAGTAATTCTTTAAATAACTACATGGACACTAAAAACACATTAAAAAAATACATCTGATGTGAGACTTCATCCTGGGATAGCAGAATAGATCCTCTGAAACCTATTAAATGTGTTGTTCCACAGTTGAACACAAAAACTCAGACGTTTCAAAGTGCTACAAAAAGACTGAACATCTGGGAAAAAAATACTATTTAGCAACTGGCTGGTGGATTTTCTCCTTAACTGAAAACCAAGCTACGTTAAACCATGACAGCAACACAATTAAAAGAAAGAAAAAGATTTTAAGAACTCTTATTTGTCTATATACACTAGTGCTTAAATGCAAGTTATCCCGTAGAAATTAAATGCTAATGACAGTTTTTGTAAGCCTTGATAGAGTTCATTTACAGCTGAGTTCCATCTTACATCCCCTCTCCTCCCTACCCAGCCCCCTATCCATCTTAAGACTTTCACTTTTGCAAAGCATGTTGCCCTTGCTTATACAAAAAAGGAAGATACCAAACAGAACATAGCTTCTCAAATGCTGCCACACAGGAAACTACTCTCCCTCTCCCGTTTTTGCAAAAGATAACTGTGCAAATACATGCCGATGTAAGAAAATGCAACTGTAGCAGAGATAGGAAGTTTAATATACCAATCCAAAAATACCAATCCAAAAAGCTTTTATAACAGCAGCAGAAACACATCTCACTGTGTGTAGGGCAGAAGTTTCCCACACCTTCAGGAACCAGTTTGTACTCACGCCCATTCTGCTGTTTCCTAAGCAGCTAGATTGCAATTAATACCAGTATGCCTAATTTGTATAATTATGTGATCCACACCTCATGGGTAGATATTCCCTAAGTAAGACGTCCCCGACTAAATGATATAATATTTACTGTAAGTACATATCTCTCATATTTTTTATTTATTTTATTCCAAATTCGTCCAATTCAGCCTATTGTTTAATTATTGCAGAGGAAGAGAAGAAACTGCTGCAATACACCACCAGCTGAGACTGGTTCGGAAAATTTCCAACTCATTCCAGTTCTTGGTCTTTATCTTACGCTTAATCAATATAATTTTGATAGAGGAAATTATTAACTCCAAGAACTGCTCTCTGGGTCAGCCCATCTTGTATAACATTCCACCTTGAATGACTAGCACAAGACAATCTAACACAGAGACGACACATCCTGAGTGAAGAACCACCCAAAATTCCATATTCTGACTGATCGTTACTTGTTTTCCTATAACTCAGTGTAAGAGGTGTCATAAACTACAATATTTCATGGACATAATTCACAAGGTATAAAACATACAAAACAACCTAATTCAATCAGGTTAAGTGAAAATCCATTGAATTTATATATAATATCATGTACCACGTACCAATAGTCTGGTACACATGTGGCACAAAGAGAGCAATTATTTCTCCCTAGGAATGCAAGCAAGTGCATTTTTCTGAATGCTGAGCAGAAATTTAGCTATCTAACCTCATTTTTGAGGCAATATGCTAGACAACAGTCTGAGGAGAAGTTATATCACCCTACTCAGAAATGCAGGATCCCTACCAGTATTTTAGCCAATATGCCATCATCACTCGATTCCATGGTAACCACTGCTTTGTCCGTTTCAATTTCACACAATGCATCTCCAACATTCACTGTGTCACCTGCAAAATACAACAGAACTTAAGAATACTTACCCTAAATTTCCTTTCAGATTTATTTAACCATGGAAGATAGATATTCACCATATAATATAGTCATTCCGTATTCTTTAATATATTTTATAGCTAGTTGATCCCCCATCATTACTTATCATATTGTATCTTTCCTTTCCAAATAAAATCACCAAGATTCATGAAACACAAAGTGCTGTGGCAGAACACTGACATGTTCCAAGTACTGATGTTTACAGCAGGCTTTCCAAAAGGAAGTACACACACAATGAAATTTATTTCCAGAACCCCATACTCAGTAGCATTGCCATGAATAAAATACTGAGCCTTCCATATTCACTGGTAGCCACCAGTCAGAGCAAGCTATCTAAAACTGCTTACGACAATGGTATCATAGTTCTGTAACTGACATCTATACTATTAAAGACATTTAAATAAAAACCTCAGGAATTTTAATATCTTTGGGAAAGCATAGCTGCAAGCTTGCTTAATCTCCTATATAGTTCAGAAAGGTCTTTTTAAGCATTCATTCATGCATACTTACTTCGGGAAATAAAAATATGCACAAGTGCTAGAAATTGCTTTTGCTACATTACACAAATCCAAGATTAATTCTGAAGCATACTCTTCCTCTGCTTTTGAAGAATATCTGTATCTGCTAGCAGATGATAAAGATATTATGTGTCTGGATTATTTCAACAAATCAATACTGACTAGATGACCAACATTAAAACTGAAATTACATTAAAAACTGCAAGGTAGTTGAATGTTTTGGTTTCCAACAAAATACAGCTTTTTTCCTTATAGAGACAACACACACAAGCCTAAAACATGCCTACAATTTTATATGAAGTAAAATTTTAATATTTCCCCATTACCAGAAATGTTGCAACAGCATTACCTGTCTAAGCATTTAGTTTAACTACTGATATCACTCTATTGTGCTTAAGGAGCAGAATTAAAACCTAGTGCAGGTTACCACCTATATTTAGGTAAGAGACAAACACTATAAAAAATATATTTCCTGTTTCAGGACTACAGGAATTAAAAATGGGAAATGAGGTGTTGTACCTCATTTGTGTTGAATGAAAACATCAAAAGCTCAGCCACCTGCATAGTTTTATAAGTCATAAATGTTCCTATTACAGAAACTGGTAGAGAAATACACTTCATCTTTTTAATGTAATAATCTAACAGCCACATTCCACTTTGCAATAACTAGAGCACGAACAGTTTATAAGAGGAAGTCTAAACTCCAAGCTCTATACTAGTGTTTTAATTTCACTGGATCATTAATTCAAGTAGGCCATATATCAGATCATTAGGCAAGTACTTCTCAGCTGTTAAGAAATCAAATTGTTGGGCAAATTCTGTAATTCACAGAGCTAAGACTGGCAAGCAGAAAGGAGCTTAACTCCGTATCTTAATCTGCCATCAGACTGTAAGTGTTCTGCACCACTAAAAAGAAATCTCAGTGCTCAGAGACCAGCAGCAGTATCTCTAGCATGGCAGGCCAGCCAAGGCAAATACCTTCATCCATGCGTTTGTCACACATCACATCTCAACTTGGGTACCTGAGCCTGTCCACAGAAAACTAAGTGTTGCTTTGCACAGGGAGGACAAGAGGAAAAGTCTTCACAGAACTAGATAAACCACTTTTCCACTCCTTTTTTTTTTTTGTTTTCCTTTCATTCCCACAGCCATAAAGTTGCCACAAATGTGAAAGACAATTGACTAAATGCAACTGACTAATACTTCAGTGCAGCATTCAACTTCCATGTGTGTTTCAGTACCCAAGTGCCATAGAAAGGACCATAGCTGTGCAATAGAAAGGACCATAGTTATTTTCATCAGAGACTGCAAAACCTTTGATAGCTCCTAATCGATGCTCACTTTGATGTCAATTACAAATCAGCTTTCCTAATAATTAGGATTGGAAAAAACACTTTTTCAAAGCATATGTTTGCTCATACACTTTAAACTGAAAGAGCAGTATTTGCAACAGAAGTTGCCTGAACCAGAGCTCTCTGAGATTAAATATAATGCCCTTGAAAAATCTTGTGTAGGGTTTGGGTTTTTTTGTTTGGTTGGTTTTTGGTTTTTTGTTTCTGGTTTGGTTTTAATTATTAAATTCCTATAGCTAGGCTGAATGGTTAGGATCTCTAATGAAGCAGTTTCCTTCTAGGAGATAAAACTGGCATCCAATAGCTTTGGTGCTCTGTTCAACTACTGACAGACAAGTATCCAAATCACAAGATACAAACTGCATTTCTTAACGTACTCTTTGCAAATAAAACCAGAGTTGACTGAACATAGATACTGAAGTCCCTGGAGCTCATGTCTCAAAAGGCAGCAGACTTACATTGTGTGTGGATGCTGCCAGCACTGTTGTATATTCTGTTTTCTGCCCACATTAACAAGAGGATTTTGGTCCCCCGGGCTGTCAGTCTACCATCTTTCATTAACATTAAATTCATACATAATAAATACAAGTTTTTAGAAACGTAGTTTTATCTTTGTGAGAATGACTTTATTACCCACAGGAATCAACATGAAACTGCATTAACAATGAGAAGGAAAAGTAAAGCTATCAATTAAATTCAGTGCTTTCCTTTCTGCAGTAGTGAAATTATCTGTCCGTCCTGTGAAACCATAAAATGAAAACATTTGATATTTACACAAAGAACAGAAAAATTATCAACATAGTACTATACTGACCCCTTCTGGCAATACAGTGGGAGAAACATTTCATTTGGAAGCAGCTTGCTTCTGTCAACTGCTTAAAAATATTTATTTTCTTGGATATTAGACTGTCAAACATTTATATTCAGCAATAACACTACTTTTACATGGCAAATGCTCTACAGAATTAAGTAGTTAAGAGCATCCCTTACAGAGAGGAGTGCAAGCATTAAATCACTTTACTATTTTCTTGAAAAATTATGTTCTCTTCACTTTTTTTTTTAATATTGTCTTTATGTTTATTGCACAGACTCTTAGACAAAACGAAAGCATTGATAGGAACTAATTATGGTCACAGATGTGGTCAATAAGACAAAATACTATATTCGGGTTTGGTCTTCTTTCTAAATAGAAAATAGAACAATAAAAATACTAAAATAGTTTTCTTTCAAAGTCCAACCATCAATTAAGCTTTGATTATAATTTAATTAAAATAGGTGTGGAGCTTTTTTGTCTTTTGTGTTAGAGTGCAAGGCCAGTGGAAAGACTGAGAAAAACCACTGTATAGTTTTTACATTCTAACACTTTTTTATGAGGAAAGCTGATTCATTCATGTTGGGGAGCAAACTGGAGTCTAGTTCAACTCCTACCATGCTCTCTTTGCCTTCTCTTGCAATTCTGAAAGCTGTAATTACTGTAAAACAGGCTACTGTTGATATTTAATGTTTTACAATTATTGACAACTAACAAATACAAAAAGGACTTTGGATCATTCTTTCCTGTCTGCATCATCTTGGACTTGATTAACTGAAGCTTCAAGTTTCAAGAACAGTGGTGCAATTTTTTCAATAGACATAAACTTCTGTATTGTTCCCAGTAAATTCTGCAGAAATTCTTACTAAAAGTTTCATGAGCGAAAAGTCAAGTCCGCTACCGGAGCACGAAGCTGCCTTCCAGCCACCTCTCAAAATGTACTCAAAATGTACTCAAAATGTAGGAAAGCAAAGTTCTCCAGTAAAATTATAATGGAAGGTGCATCAACACTTAAGAGGATAAGCCAAAGGAAAAGGCTTATCTAGGCACAATAGTCAAAACATGTTTAGCTATCCAAATTGTGCCTGTCAAAGATAATAAGCTTTGAGATATTTTCTTTTCTCCAGATGTATTCCTCTCTTTAACAAATCTAAAAATGCCTGTGAACAAGATATATTCCTACTGCCATCCAAAACCCTACAAGGCATCCTATACCAATGGACAGCTGCTACCTGGAATCCAAAACTACAGTCAAAATTCAGGTTTAATATTAAACTGCAGAAGGGACAGGGTAGGAGTAAACAGGAAAAAGGTCTCCTGACAGAACAGAAACCGCCGACTCTTTACAAATCATTTTTCATTTACATATAACCTATGTGAAGACAAAATTGAAAGACCTTTTCTCCAGTTGTCCCAAAATATTTTAAGAGAAGCACGCAGTTGTGAGAGCACAGAGTTCAGGCTTTTCTTGGATGAGTAGGTTGGTTTTCAGTTTGGGTTCTTTTAGGGAAAAATTTCTGCATTTGGTATAAGGTTTACGAAAAGAATTTAAATTTCTCTCAGCTTTAACTGTAAACTATAATTAAGATATTAAAAAGGATATATAAAAATACTCTATCTTTCATGGTATTCCATAACACAGCATAAAAATGAAACAGAGACCCTCCCCAAAGTCAATGGCTCTCAGACTTCCAAAGTTACTGAGCAGGATGACAACACTGGGAATTAAAAACAGCCGATACACTCACACCCTGGAACAGCCAAGTGGAAATTTTTAAAAAAATATGATCAACGCAACCTTTTGGACAATTAAGCAAAAAACATTTCAAGAACCAACAGTTTCAAAGCAGGTATTGTTTGTGATGACAGAATCCATACATCAAATATTTTGCTTCAAAATACTAATCTATAACCAGGAAGAATAATCTTATTTCTTTACAGAATAGATTAACATAGCTGAAAAATTACAGTAAATGCCATCTTACCTTCCTTTTTTAACCATTTCACAATGTTTCCTTCTTCCATTGTTGGAGAAAGTGCAGGCATAAGAACTTTAATACCAGGTGTACCTGCAAAACAAGCACGTGCTTATCTCAACCTAGTATTTTTTCAGTATTATTTTTTTCTCAGTCAACTGCTTAACACAAACGAAACTAAAAGTGCATTAATCCAAAAGATAATTGAACAAAAGGTTCACCATGATGCTCTTTTTTTAAGCTTACATATAAGCATGCTCACCGAAGAGCTCAAAAGAAAACAAGGCACATTACAAGAGAAATGGAAATTCAAGAAGCCTGAATTCCCAGACCTGGCTGACCAACCTAGTGGCTTTCTATGACAGAATGACTACACCAGTGGACAAAGAAGGGCTATGGATGTCACCTCTCTGGACTTCTGTAAGGCCTTTGACCATGTAATAATGTTGTTCTCTGTAAACTGATGAAACAGGGATTTGATGCATGGACTGTTTCATGGGTGAGGAATGGCTTGGATGGTCACATCCAGAGGGTAGTGGTCCTCATCTCAATGCCCCCATGGACATTGGTGACAAGTCTCCCACATGTACCGGTGAATAAACAGTTGTCATGTGGCAGGTTCTGGCTCACAGCCCAGAAGGCAAACATAGCCTCGGACACATAAAAATCAGCGTGGCCAGCAGGTCAAGGGAGGTGATTCTGCCTCTCTACTCCGCTCTGGTGAGATCCCACCCAGAGTACTGCTTCCAGCTCTTGAATCCTCAGCACAGGAAAGACATGGATGTGCAGGAGGAGGTCCAGAGGACAGCCATAAAAATGATGAGGGATGGAACACCTCTTGTATGAAGAAACAAGAAGAGAGTTGGGGTTGTCCAGTCTGGAGAAGAGAAGGTTCCAGGGAGACCTTACCGCAGCCTTTCAATACTTACTAAAGGGGGCTTTTAAGAGAGATGGGGACAGACTTTTTAATAGAGCCAGTAGCAATAGAACAAGGGGTAATGGTTTGAATTGAAAGAGGGAGGATTTAGACTACGTGTAAGGTAGATTTTTGCAATGACAGAGGTAAAACGCAGGAACAGACTGCCCAGAGTGCTGGTGGATGCCCTATCACTGGGAACATTCAAGGTCAGGCTGGATGGGGTTCTGAGTAACCTGATCTATCTGATGATTTCCCTGCTCATTGCAGGGGGGATGGACTAGACGACATTGAAAGGCCCTTTCCAATCCAAACCACTCTATAACTTTTTAAAAATGTGAAATGGAAACATTGTAGCAAACCTCTAATGACCTAAGCAGCCATCAACGATCCTGACATTTTAAAACGCACCAACAGCAGAAAGTGAGTTAGTTATTCCCTAAAGCCCCCAAGACAGCAGCACAATCAGGATCATGCTAACCAAACACTTGAGTTTTGTGGAAATGAACTCAATTGCATGGCTGATGTTCCCAGAAGACTGCATGAGCAAATACATATTTTTTTGTCTCAGTCTTTCCATGGTACTTTCAGTTTAATATTTCTCATGACTGTAATGTTTAGAAATGTATCTGGACAATGTTCCTTGTAACACTCACAATTCCCATCTCAATTACCTCCAAGCATTTTCTTTAAAAAGTTTCTTGTAACCTGTCATCTCGGAGTAATAGACAGAAAAATGAACTATGTTACGTATGTGAATGCTTATCTGTGCTTATTTACCAAATAAAATTTGGTAGTATTTGAAGTGTGATGGACAAATTAAAGCATGAGTTAACAAGTGTCTTATGCTACACCTATTTACTCAAAAATAATATTTATCCATAACAGCAAGTAGAAAACAATACATTATAGGATGCAAAGAACTGTTCTCAGTTTCATTAGTCTAACTCAACAAGTCTGACTTTGACAATCAAAACATTATCTTGAAGTCATGTCCCACAAATACCTAGGATTATTGAGAACTAGTGGACAGACATAATTTTAAAAAGTGAAAAAAATCCACATTTTTAATGAGGTAAAAAAAATTTAAACATGGTGGTTCACATTTCTCTTCCATAAAGAGCTACTTAATCCATTTCCCAGAATACACTTCATACTTTGGCATAAATACAAAACTGAGTAACAAATCTGTGCCACTGTAACATTCTCTCCTCAATGTTATGAACAACTACCACAAAACATACAATCCACTCTGGTCCTTTCGTCAAGTTAGAAGAGGAACTCCAGCAGCAAGTACTCAGGAAACGAACAAATAAATAAATAAAACTGGATACAAGGCAGAAGGAAGGACCTTGTGAATCCATTTAATGCTTATGCACAGAGAGGCCCATGTTCAGAGAAGTTCAGTGCTGTTGCAATTAAGAGCCTTGTTCAGCACGGGATACACCACAACACCAGTCACAACAACAGTCTTTCAAAGCTGTTTTAGTTGCTTTTTAGGTAATGACCATACACACACAAAAACCAGGCTTAAACGAGCCTCTACAAAGAAAAGCAACCTTACAATGAAGCATTACCTTCACCAAATATTATTTGCCCTTATTAAATAAGAAAAGGAGATGATAAAAGGAATCACTGCATTTATGTAAGTTAGTTGCACTGTACAGGCAGTCCTTACAAGCACTTTGGGAAGTAAATATTGTTGCTTTGTAATTGTGGGTCAGCAGGAAGTTCTCCCAATTTGCACAGAATCTCAAAGATTAAGCTCATGGGCATACTAGAATTTAGAACCATAAGCATACAAAACTTCTGAACTCCCAGTCACCACCCACTGATTTTTACTTCTATCAACAGTAACTGTGTTATTACGCATCAATTATCTGAATAAAAAAGGAGGAGAATTTTAAAAACCCCAAACTTCACATGTATAAGAGACTGCTATTTTAAAGACAGCCCTCCAAGGGAATTTGTTGTCGCTGACACGTTTTAAGCGTCAAGCTGAATCTGGGAACATTTCTGCTGCCTTCCCTCTCCGTGAAGGGATTCAATGCTTATTTAGGCTGCATAGCAAACATAGTGAAGAGCAGGGCTTTGTGAGAACAGCAGACCAGGACACCTCTATCATCTCCTATACACTACAACCTAAGTACCTGAGTGAGAGTGAATTTTGTACTTAAACTTTCTCAGCGTAACACTGTCATTGCCTCTTTTTGACCTCCTTTGACACAGAACAAATTACAGCACTTCCAAATCAAAAAAATCGCAATGAACTGAAGACAAATGCTTTAATGTGTCCACCAGAGAGATATTTCATAACTTCCCACACACACTCTGTAGTCAGTAGAGAACCGAAAACAACACCAATGATAAGATTATGAAACATTAAAAACAAAGAAAAATTGACACACCTCTACCATAGAGGTCATTCTATTTTTTCTGTTTTCTATTTTTCCTCTTTCTCCGTGACCAACAAACCAGGAATTCCATTCTGAATTAATTTAGTTATGCAAAACAACTTTTCCTCTACCAGCACCACAAACAAGGACAGAAACACACAAACAAAAAATTCACGTGACATGAAAAACTAGATCCACATGAACCAATACTTCAAATTGTGGCTGTTTCAGAAACAGAAAAACAGAGAAATAAAACTAACGCTAAAATAAAATTGACTTAACTTTAAATTGTCAAACTAGGAACCAAGAGTGAGTTTTATGTCCGAATGAGCTGTATTTTACCAGAGAAGTTATGACTTTAATTTTTTCATCTTTAATATTAGAGGTAACAGTAAAGTTAAGAAAAATTGTGTCACCAGAATACACACCACCTTGAAAAGCTGTAAGTACACTAAAAGGGTTTAATGAGGAAAGCCTGAATGAGTTAAAGGTGTGATCTATCCACGCTAACACTTTAAAGTTTACTGTAAGGAATTAAAAGATTTTCATCATTTGCATATCCAGATTTAGAAATTTAATTCCAACATAAAGAACTCAATAGATTGTCTGGGAGGACTGTAGACAAGAGTTATTTAAGGAGTTAAATAACAAGACCAACGTAGGAGTAGCTTATCCTGCATTACATTATATTTGTATACTATTATATGTAGAAAGAAGCAAGTTTTTTCTAATAAAATTTGATAACAAATAACATTTATTTCAAGCAAGGGATAGACTTCCCTGCATCTCAGGGGTTTTAACAGAAAAAACAGAAGGTTTTACAAAGGAAAAGATTTTCATACTGCAAAGCAGCAAAGGCAACCAGTGCTGGAAAGAAGGGAATGCTGAGGTCTAAACCACAATGATTAAACTGTGCCCGAACTACTAATGAGGTTTATTACACGAGGTTAATGAGAGCTCACTTTTATAGAAGTGCACTTAAACCCCAAAGAGTTCAGGTATTTCACACTCAGCATCACACCAGGACCTCATAACAACGCACCTGATCATTGTTCAAATGTTTTACAAGTTGTAACTTACAGAGCAAGTAGGGAAAGATCACATTTCACCTCAGGAACCACAACTCTTCCCATACCTCTCAGAGACAGAGGAAAATATGGAAGGGTAGGTGATCTGTCTGATAACTGTGTAACAACAAACTCCTGAAAAATGCATCTTGAAAGGGTGTTGTCATAACCTCATACCTTGACTTCTAAGTAGGAAAAGATCCTAGACATGCAATTAATAAACTCAAACTCTATTTTTCCATCAAAAACCCAAATAAAATTACATAAAATATACGTTACACACTCTTCTCCAGTTACCTAAAACATTACCTGGAGAGTAAGATGACAGAAATGTGGTGGAATTGCCAAACATGGACAAAAAAAAAACCAAATAACAAACTTTCTTTTTCAGCGCTTAGCTACACTTACACTTAGAAAACACACTCCTGTTTTCAATGGTGAGAATTTTTTCCTTATCGACAACGAAATATTTTCATATTTGAAGACTTAATTTATTTTCCTCTCTACATTTCAATTTCTTGCTTTCTAGACCTTTAATAATTCTCACATCTCTCTCCGAGTTTTCTCCTATCAGCCCATACACATCCTGATGTGCCTTCAGTAGCTCCAGAGACCAAACCAAACAATCTCATTATCCTGCTCTGGTTTTAAGCGGCAATAAACTCAATTAATATCCCCAAACCGAGTCTGCTCTGCCCATGACAGTAACGGACGAGTGGTCTCTCCCTGCCCTTATCTCAACACGTGAACCTTCTGACATATCTTCCCTCCCCCGCCCAGCTGCGGAGCGGAGCTACAGAGGAGCTTCGGTGAGTGCCTGACATCCAGCCAGGGTCAACCTCTCTCCGCCGCACGTCCTCGCAGACACACCGGGCACCCACGGCANGCAGCACCGGCCGTGGGTTTGGCCGCCTCGATCGCCCCAGGCACGGGCAAAGGCAACCGCACGGACACCCGCGCCCAGCCTGGCTGTTCGTCCCCGGGGCGCACCCGCATCTCCTCCAGTCACTGCCGGCTCCCGGCCCGAGGGGACGGCTCCGGCCTCTCCATCCCGCCCGCCGCGGTCCGGCTCGGGTCGGGGCCCCCGGCCGGGGGGGGCC